>JAACJT020002295.1:0-12454 GCA_009936485.2 Gymnarchus niloticus
GGGGGGGGGGGGGGGGGGGGGGGGGGGGGGGGGGGGGGGGGGGGGTGTGGGGGTGGGGGGGGGGGGGGGGGGGGGGGGGGGGGCGTTTATTCCTTCCAAACACCCTCCCCCATCCCCAGACATCACCCCCAAAGGATCGTGGGAAGTAGTGAAGAGTGGGATTTACTTGGGGAAAAGGTCACATCCAAAGTAGTGATATTAAGGGCTATTTATATACAGCCCCAGAGATGGTGGAGTGTCCTTTCAAGGATTTCAGAGGGGACATTTTTTAATGGGAAAATGGACAAATGTCGGTGCCAGAAGCTCCAGTTTGCTATAAATAGCTTTATCTCTGTGCCAGTAAGTGGTAAAATATAGTCTGACTGTTCCACATCCTAATCTGTTGTCTGTCTTTGCAATACGTTTTCACCCCCTAGTTGCATGTTCTGTTGACAGGCCAGTCGTCATCTTGGTACCTGTGCCAGTGTTGTGCCATGGCCCTGTCCCCTCCATCCTGTGTCACAGTTTCCTCCTCTTCCCAAACATGGACATTGTGTTCAACGTTCAGCCATTTTTGTGTCATACATTGCAGGTTCATGCTGGATAGCTGTCATGATTATATCATCGTAACCACCATTACCACCTTTTTTCTTTCCACTCAGGACTCTGAATTTGTGTGCATGGAGTTTGACGAGGCGAAGGTTAACCAGGTGCTGAAGAAACTGAATGAGATCCAGGAGAGCATCGACAACATCGTGCACCACGGCTGAAGTACTGGAGTTCATGCTTCGCCGAGTTCCACGTAGAATGGAGGTGTCCTTTGCCCATGTGGGTTAAGCTGAGGGGGCTGTCTGGTCCCGCCTGTAAATGTGGGCCTTGTTTTATCTTGGAAAGAAGTATGAAACTGAGTGGGTGGGTCACATGCCCTGTGCCCAAATCCTCATCACCCAACACTTATCTATCTTTTCCTTCTGTTTATCTACCTTTACAGACACAAAGTGTTTATAACCATGCTATTGCAGGGCTTCTGACAGACGTATAATTAGCAGGGGAGTTTTCAGACTTTCTCAGTTTTAGCTCATGGCAAAGGTAAGGAGGTGGGTTAGGTGAAATGTACGGTTAAATTTGTAACACTCACTACCAGATGTTTAATTGCCCTTCGATGAATTTTCTTCCATTATGGGTAAACAAAGCACAGGCTTAACTGGAAAAACTAAAACTCTATGGGTGTGTATGTAGGGGCTGGCTGGCCGGCCGCTGGGCCTTCATGGACTTTGTGTCAGGAACGCTTCACTTCTGTGAGCCCCTATCCTGCTGTTAGCTGAAGATGGGCTTTGGGGGCAGCCCTTCAGGTGCACGCTCCTGCCGTCTCTGCTCCACAGTGCCTAGCTCTCCCACTAAGGACACAATCACAGCTTGGAAAGACATCTCATCTAGTACTGCTAGGGTGTGCCCTGAATATCATATAACCATCCCATAGACAGCTATGCCTGGAGCTTCCTGTCAACATATATTTGTGCAGTTCGTAACCTACTCTCCTCTTCGGAAGCAAAATTGGGATCTCTGTGTTTCTAGGTCACACTTTTTGATTGGGGGGGGGTACTCCCATTGAAATATAGCACTTCTTTGACTTTGTATATGGAGCGACTGTGCTGGTGGAGCCATTAAAGTGCTTTTAAAAGCGGCCTTGCCAGATTGTGCATTTGTGTGATCTCAAAACTGACATATGCGCGACTGACTGTCAAAACGAGCCAATGCTTTCTGACACCTTCCAGCAAACAAGAAATGATCATAGATAACACTGCATAATCTGAGATACCGAGTCTGAGAATCGCTGTAGATGTGCGGAAGAGTAATTGATATACAAGAATAACTTGCATTCCTCCAAGGGCAGGTAAACAAAGTAGCACGTTTTATGTTTATATAAAATAAGTCAGATGTTTCCTGTCCTTCTTAAGACAGAACATAGAGGGCTAGATGGCTTTAAAAAAGAATGGTGTCCTCACAGCACAAGTGAAACCCTTAATAATGGTGGGGGATGATGCTTGACAACCCTGACCCAAGGAGTGATGACAAACTCTTTGGACATGCAGGTGTGAAGAAGCTTGTAGGGAAGGGCATCCCTGTCCTGTCAAAATGGCCTGGGAGGCCATTTAATTCACTCATTTTTTTACCTCCGTCACATCTCTAATTAATCATTTATCTCATTGTGTGACATAAAAATTCCAGCATCCACTATAAACCTTTTCACAGGGCAAATATTACAAGTAGGGACCACATTGATTGGCTTTTTTCTCATTAACAATTAAATTGATTACTGCGGAATTAGAAGTGAATGAGGCATGGAAAACCTAGTAAAAGCAGGTTCTTGTAGACTGATGGAGTTAATTAAGCACCTGATAATAGCTGCATGGGAGAAGCTGCCCATTGTGTTCACTGAAGTGATGTCATGGAGGAAAACATCGTCACTCTGACAGGAGCTCCACTGAAAGGGGAGTAAGGTCCTAGCACATAAACCCAAGCAACAAAAAGAAATAAGCTGTTGGTCTAAATAACCCTTAACTTTGTTCTCACCAAGCAGACAAATTTGTGTGTTTTACTGACTGGAATAAGCCAACAGGCTTGAGTGCGTGACCGTGGGAATGACATAACGCACGTTATCAGATATCAGCCCAGCTGGACAGTCGGGACATGGTTCTGGCCCAGTGCCTGACCTCATGTCACACAATTTTTCCTGCTGTCTCATCCCTACATTAGAGTTGCAGACACAGAATCCACACCTGGGTGATCAGACCTATTCTAGAGCCTTGTGGTGGTGCAAGACTCACTCACTTTTCTTAGTAGTCACTTTTGTGTGAAGTAACACACAAGTCAGGAAAGCTTTGTGTCAGAGAGCAGCATCAGGCAGCTCCCTAACCTCCTAAGGCACACACTTCATCCTGCTGTTTCCTCTATTGATAATTGCAGGTATGTTCAAAAAGCATTTTCCAGGTCTTTATACTTTGCCATTACATACTACACAAAATTTACATGAGCTTTTATGAATTCCTTTGTAAAAAAATCTACTGCTATGCTTGAATAATATGTTAGCTTTTTGTGGCATAACAGGCTTGTTAATCCAGCTCCCAAATCACTTATCCTATACAGGGTCATGGACATGGAGCCTATTCCAAGCAGCTTAGGGCACACCAACCCATTGCAGGACAGAGTTTCATTTTACGGGCAATTTAGAAATGCCATTCAGCCTAAATCACATGTCTTTGGACCAAAGGAGGAAACCCATGAAACATGGAGAGCAACCCTGCAAGTGTGAAGTGACAGTATTAACCACTGACTGCTGTGGTTTTTCATTCACCTTTTTCATACACTCTATTTTTTGTTAGAATCAAGACCTTTAGAACAATTATGAAGTCATTAAATCTTACAGGCATATAATGCACAAATTCTGCCATTTTGCTTCCAGACATGCTCTGATGTCACATGCCATCTGTTTTGAGTAGAAATCCATACTAAAAATACCTTTGTGTCTGATAAATGTAACAATGACAATTGGAGCTTGCTGCTGATAACCCAACGTTAATAATTAATCAGACCGACTCAGGTCGATTCAATTCATGAAGAGCAGTGAACCCAGAAATATTGATGTTTACCTTCATTCTAAAGTCTCAATGTGTCTGTGAATGCCACCGTTTCCAGGCAACCAGCAAAGAAGCCACCCTCACGGCGTGTTTGTCGCCAGGCAGTGTGACAGAACGACTTGGCTAAATATCTTTAAGTCCTGGTCTTTTATCAGTTTGTTAAAGATTAAAACTTTGAATGTATTGCTGGCTACTGTCTAAACTGCTTAGTCTTGCAGTGGATATAAACCACCTTTTCCTAAAGGTTATAAACAAAGGCTGTTTGATGTAAATCAATGACCAGGGGAGTTTGTTCCAGAAAGCAGGCTTAACAAATCTTATACTCAAACCTTAATTCTGATTGGAGAAAACTGAAAACCCAATTTCAGGATTTATTGACTCCTCAAGACTCCTGTCAGAATTCAGGTTTGACTACAGGACATGTTAAACCCACATTCTGTAATACCCCCCAGGGATCATGCAACCAAAAAAAAAATACACTCAAATGGGAATATGTCAACAAAGTGCATAAGAATGTACCCATTAGGTGATTCTGTTTAAAAACAGTATTATATACATATTATAACTGAATCCAATATTCGTTTAATATTTTTCCAAAGATTTCACAGGCCGCTTCTGGCAGGACTGAATTAAAAAACCCAGACCTGTTGACAATAGGTGTTAAAGTAAATTCTTGTTGCCCACTCCCTGTCTTCACCTGTATTTCATTCAATGATTTACCATTTTACTGCTTTGCCTATTTGTTAGTTTTGACAGGTAAAGGTCAATGAGGCATTTTAGGATCTTCTCTGCTGAAGGTTGCTACGTTGCTGTTACTACATTCATACTAATTGCCTGTAGGTCATTAATTACAACAATGTTTATTGAAGTCCTTCACACTCATTCTATTGGTGAGTTGCACACTGAAATCCACTAAATGGCTTTGACCTCACCCACACATCTAGTCTTGGTCCCTGGAGTGTCACCTGTTATGGGGACATCAGTAACCTCAGTTGAATTATGACTCCAAATAAACCCCTATGGACAAAGACGATGCCTTAGGAGGTCTGGCTCTCACCCTGTTTCATCGCACCCATTACAGCTTTTATCCACCAGCCTCATCTACCCTATTATGGCCTTTATCCACCTGTCTCGTCTTACCTGTTACAACATTTATCCACCAGTCTTGTCTCACCTATTACGGCATTTATCCACCAGCCTCACCTACCCCATTATGGCCTTTATCCACCGGCCTCATCTCACCCATTACAGCCTTTTCCCGCCACCTCGTCTCACCCGTTACAGCCTTTATCCCCCCACCTCGTCTCACCCATTACAGCCTTTATCCTGCCACCTCGTCTCACCCGTTACAGCCTTTATCCCCCCACCTCGTCTCACCTGTTACAGCCTTTATCTACTAGCCTCATCGTCCCTGTTACAACCTTAATCACTCCCCTTGTTTGTCTTTTAGGAATTATGTTCTCAGCTGAAGATGAGGACATGACCTGCTGCTGCTATCAGACCTCACAGCTAATATGAATATGTAACTATAAGGCCTGGAATTCAGTTGTACTGAAAAACATTTGGAACAGTTAGACTTTATAGCAGCCCAAAGACTATAATTTGAATCTTTGCCTCTGGCGGAGTTTGCTGCTATATATACACGGTGGTACAGTGCCTCACACCTCCTGAATTGGGGTTTGATCCCTGCTCCATGTGGAATTTGCACATTCACCCTGTGTTGCTTGGCTTTCTTCCAGGTACTTCAGATTCCTACTGTTATCCAATGATACGTGTGCTTTGGCAAACTGGCCTCTCCAAATTTCCCACAGTAAGTGAACATGTATGTGTGTGTCCTGTGATTGGCTGGCATCTTGTCCAGGGTTCCCACAGGCAGTTACATGAACTGGTGTCTCTGAACTGCTCACAGTGTAGATTGCATGCAGCACCCATGACTACCTGTACTTCCAAGCTTTTGGCTTGAGAACCTTATGCACACACTTGTGGAGACTCCCTAGTCTCTCAGGCAGGTGATGAACCCACCCTGATCATTTAACAGTTGCCTCTCCTCATGGTCTTGTGAATTTTGCCACTTCTATTCTCCATGCTTGGTTTAGTCCCAGAGAGAAACCCACACTTACTAACTCTGCCTGAAAAAGGAAATAAAGCTACTCTAAAATAAAAATATTGTCTTAAACTGAACCTTTTTATACATATAGCTTCTCAAAAATTTTCAATACACTGAAAGTGATGTAATTTAGTAGGAAACGTAATACTTGAATCATTTAACTGTTCAATGGCTTTTACTCACTCAATCTTGACTGAGTGGCCTGGTTACTTTCTAATAATCTCTCTATTAATGATTTTCTAATGCTCATCGCCTTTGATCTCAACAGTGGCTGACTTAAATGGCACTAATCAATAGGGGGCAGTAATCCTTCAGAAACAGGCTATTTGCACCTGATTTTAGATTTAAGATTTTAGACTAAATGGACGACAGATCAACATGAGTGCACAATACCACTGCTTTACAGACTGAAATTTCTAGTCTTTTTATTCATCTTGCCTGTGTTTGTGACAGTTAAGCTTAACATACCAGACACTGATCCGCCCGATTTTATTCAAAGGCTCATCTTACCAAAGGGCTGATAAAAATATAGAAATATGAGTATAAAGGTCATCCCATCCAAGGTATATCCCTGCCTTGTGGCCTCCGCTGCCTGGGGTAGGCTCCAGGGCCCCTGCAACCCTGACCATGATAAGTGGTTAGAAGATGGATGGATGGATGGATGGATGGTGAAAGAAGGACGAACAATGTTAACATATCACAAATAATTATGACACATAAAGGTAAACAAATATTCTGTAAAGATTTTTTAAAAAATCCTTACAATCGTCCTCATTCATGGGAAACACAGTGGCTCAGTAATTAGCAGTTTGGAAAATGGATGGATGATGAGATCACATGATGAGATTGTTCTTTCACAGACATCAGTAACTTTCTTTCTATTTGCTCAAGCCAGTGATCCAATTTGTGTTGTTACACAGTTATGACAAATACCAAAGTGTCTACATCAGCTAAATGCCTTGACTTTTATATTATCATATCAAAATATGTAGAATTAACTGGTTATAAATCAAATATCTCTCACTGGGTTATTAAAAAGCCATGTGGAACAACATATACAGTAATCTGCTCATAAGAATTACTGCCCAAAGGCCTAGTTTATGAATTGTTCTACTTGAAAAGTTTGTCCATCTTGATATCTGCATGGGCATATTTTATCTTGCATTTAATGTTTTGGAATGATAGAATGGCCCAGTTATTCATATATTATGAGTCGTCTTTGACATTCATCTAGGAAGATCCATCTTCCTAACCAATTGATTCTAGTCAGGGTTGCAGTGGAGCCTGGAGCATATCCCAGACAGCCTTCGGGGATACACTGGATGAGGTACCAACCCATCACAGGGCACAGTCACTCACACACTATAGAAAATTCAGCCACACCAGTTAATCTACACTTGGATTACACTGAGCCACTGTGCCCCCCCCGTGATCTCATCATGAAATCTGCAATATGGTGAAACTAGCCAACCACAATTTCTCCATTATGTTGAAAGGAACCACACTCAGAAACAGATAGAATTATGAAGAACTAGGGTAGTATGGCAGTCCCTGCAATATGATTTTGCTGGGAACTAACTACTTTTCTGCATGATCTTGTCTGAAAACAAATGTGAATAATTTGTAGCTGTTTGAGAGAACAGCGGAGCACATAGCACCCCACACACGTGCTTTAAGAGAACTCAAAGTCACGTTAAGGAATTGGAAGAGAATAAGCAATTCATTTAAGCAGAATCAAAACTCCACAGTGTAGAAAAAAACCTTTTGAAACCAGTAACAAAGATGTGAGCTCAGTTTTTTTTCGAGATTTTTCTTTTATCTCTTGGAGCCTAGTCTGGTCCACTTGAGCCATCTAAGTATAATTACTGCTTGTGTCAAAGAGATGGCCATCCAGTCAAAACCATACTCAAGCCAGTGGGTCACATCTGATAACATCAGTCGCTGTGCAACAAAAGATTCCATTGCCATGACCCTGATAAGGGTAAGTGGTTAGATGATGGATGTATATTTCAGAGGGTGCATAGTGCCATGCAGTAACATAACAGCAGCGTGTTGATTCAAGTGTAAATGTAAATTGATATGCCCTTTAGAATAGCGTGCATTCACTTTTGTCCCAACACTGCCTCCAGAGGACTCGTACTCTCAGGTTTCCATAAAAGATGGAAAAACACTGACAAAGGACTCAAACTGATTCCCTAACTCTATCCATAAAGAGCTTACTAGTCTGGAAACTTTATCACTCGCGAGTAGCTCACCCTAGTTATAAATGTCAGACGCAGACGTTCACCATGGAGATCAACAAACATCATGAAACATGAACACTTGCTGGTTCATTTTTGGAAAATAAAGGTGTAACCCTCTAAAGTATTGGATTCATTTTCAAAATCATTGCATCTGCCAAAGTTATGAACATAGTACATGCCCTTAGTGTTTCGTCATTTGTGTTCAAATTTAGTAATATTATTAGTAGTAATGTACACAACATTCTTTTTGGTCACGTATATTAGGCTGAATGACAACGCGAGCAATATTGTAACCAGTCAGCCATAACGTTGCAGAAACTGAATAAATGTTTGAATAACTGCAGTTTAGTAGCATTTAAATAATCGCTAAGAGATGTCAGTCCCGCTGATCGATGTTTACTTTCAATTCCTAACTCATATCACACCAGCTTAATAAATAAATCTTATTTTGAAAGTTGCTCAATATCTACGGATAATATAATCAATTTGTACTTCATGATGAAATGGATGTATCCGAACCAGACATTTCAAAATGACCATTATCAAGTATGTATAGGTTACCAAAGTGAACAGTAAACCAAAAGCGGTGGTGACACAGCAGATGTTTTACAGTATAAAAGATAGCAATTCGAACGGGATCTGCAAGCGTGATTCAAATACAATACAGTACGTTTTTAGTTAATAATCATATTCGAGCTCCATTTCTATAACTCATTATATGTCGTGACAGTAAATAGTAGGAGGTGGCAACAAATTAGGGTCTTTTTACTCATATGTTGCACAAACCAGATGTAATTTTGCTGTCATTTATTAGATAGTGCCCCTGGCTGCATCGATCAGGCTCGATTTTCCAGAGATTTAACGTGTGCCACATTTGCACATATAGTTAAGATGATGTTGCGTCACATTGTTAGGAGGAGTCGATCGGTTTGACATCTGACTCAGTGACTAAAGGAAAGAGGAACTGGTGTAATGCTGGCTGTAAGTCGTTTAGCGGATTTGGGGAACTCGAACGTTTAAGAGGCTGAAATACGGTCAGACACATAGTGCGTGTTTTACTTGCAAGGGTCGTTTTTTTCCTCTTAAGAATCGCTTTTGTAAGTCTTTTATGGACGAGGTATGACATGAAGTAGCCCCGCGTTGGTGACGGCGTGGTCCGGCTGTTTGTTGAAGGTAAGCGATCGGAGTGGGCGACTTTGGTATTTTTGACTCGGGGTTTTAGGCTGCCGCGATGACAGAATCGGGGGGGGGGTCGAATACCCCTTGGCTGACTGCAAGTTTGGGTTGAAGCCCAGAAGGTCTACACTTATTCCTGTTAACAATTTGGGGAGCTATAGGTGCGCCAAAAGCCGGTAAATATAGTTTGGGGACTTTTGAGTTTTCATCTAATTGGAAGCTTGCCATCTTTATGTTTCTACCAAGAACTACCATGATTTTCTGGGCTACACATAATGCTGGCTGCCTATAATGCGTTAAATGATATTACTATCTTGCCCCGTTGATAAGAAAGGGTGGGTGCGAACAAAACTTGACATGATTCGTTCTGCTCCTAGTCCTGTTATTCAAGGAAAACAAATGTAAAGTTAGAAAGAAAACTGGCACATACAGCCTGCGTGTTTACTGCTAATGTCTCTCTGGTTTCTTGGTACGACGACTTATTTTAGGGGCGAAAGTCCGGCTTTATTTGCGCTTGTGCCGCTTTTAATGCGTTTGGGGCTTTAGAGAATACCCCCAAAGTTCATAGAAAGCTGTTGTATTTTGCGTACGTGGGTTGAATTTGTATTTGAAATCTATCTGTATATTCTGCTCATTGTCTTAGAAGATGGTATAATAGCCTGTTAATGACTAAACAAAGTATTTCTGACTATGTGTTCAGACCAGTTCGGTCAAATGAACAAAATTTTTGTCGTGAGAGATGGAACCCAAACAAAATGATTGGTATTTTTAAATAACGCTTTTGCACCGCAGTATGGCACAACAGGTGGATTTCTTTTTTTTCCATTTCTTCAAACATATATATATATATATATATATATATATATAAGGCTGGCACTGCTCTCCACATGCACACGGAGGCCTGCGCTCACATATGACATGAATAATGTGCTGTTTTGTGTCTCAGTCCCCTGTTAACAAAGCACTGCTTTCTCGTCTGGCCTCTCTCGTTTGATAGTTTAATGTTAGGCCTTAAATTCTTAATTCGCCTTTAGGTAATTGAAACTTAATGGAGGCTGTAACCTCGAATGAACGATTTGGCCCGGGGAGGTTGCAAACAGTCCTCCATTTTGTTAACTAAATATTTTTGTCTTCTCCTTATTTTCTCTTAAATGTGCACTCAACTGCCTTGAGTTTAAGCTTCAGTTTAGGTCATGCATTTGCAAGTGTAGATCAGATCCACCTTGACCCGGTTGGTATTCTTAGCCAGCAGTGCATTGTTTTACCAAAGCCACGTATATTCATGAAACTTTTCTTTTATTTCCTCCAGTGACTTTTTTTTTAAGGTCTGCCTTCAGTGCTGGTACGAAATACAAATTTTGAAAAAAATCTGCCAGTCTATGCTTCTCATTTTTTCAAACATCCAGATGATATAAGTGCAGGCATAGTGATCATGCTACACCGAGGAGTTCTGTTTCCCTTACATCTTGCGTGACAAACTGTGGCAGTTTAGAACTTGCTCCCTTCTGGGAACGATCTGGTTCATGTTCCCCTACAACCACAGAGCTGCTTTTTGTTGTTAGCAAAACACAACAGGATCCAATGGTCAGGAGTTTCCTATGGCGGCTTTTAGTAGTGATGGGATGGATACATGAGGTTTCAGAACCCTTGGTGTGGGGGAGTATCCCAAACTGCTAATCATTGATAGTTTCCAGGGATACTCCCACCCACCACAGGTTTGGACACTATGTTGCCTTGTTAGAATTATTGCAATGAATTTATTCCCCACTATAGCTACTTTGTTCATGGTGGATGTGTGTAGAGAAATAGGCCTGTATACAATATATTAAACACTACATGACCGTCTAACAAGTCGGTGCTGTGCTTCAGGGTCACAAACATCAGTGGAAATACTAACTAATCCGGTGTGATTCATCCAAGCTTATTTTGGTCCGTGCAGATTGAAGACACATTTTTAGTCTTCTTATAAACTGAAATAGATTTTTACATCATGGTCACATACCTTGAATGTTGTGTGTGTGTGTGTGTGTGTGTGTGTGTGATGTTTCGTCAATGGAAGAAATTCACGTGACTACATACGTTTGGAAAGCTATTGTAGTAGCGGTGTGGAATTTTGTCTATTAAAGCAAGCAGACATTTAATGTCCTCTCAGTAACTTATCCTGTAATGAGTAACTTAATATACCTAGGTCAGGACACGCAGCAGTGATTATGCTCTGGTGGTGGGTATAAACACGGCTAGCTCTCTAAATATGCAGTTCTCAGGCTCCCTCACTCACCTTCTCTGCTGACTGCCTTTTCTTCTGAGTTTAGCTCGGACTCAACGTAGATTTGTGGGGTATGCCAATACCATTTAGCACTGGCAAGTAGGACAACCCTAAATGAAATTTTCCCTATCCTGGCCAGAGCAGCCAAAGATACTCTGGAAATTGTTGTACTCTGACCGCTCTGCTATTAGTGCTTAATAACCTGAATGAAAGGCTGTCATTGTTCCCTTTCCTTAAGGAAAATCTTTGTCAACTTTCCTACCTTAGATGAGTTTAATATTGAATACTTAAATGATTGACAATTTTTCCCAGCAGTCTATTTCTGCTTTGTACAATGTGCAAGTACTTGCCATATTTTTATGTAAATGTGAAGCTGATATTTGCATAATTGACTCTTGGCCTACCAGTGTAATAGAATTCTCTTTTGGGCTCCACCTCAATGATCTGTAGAAAGCAGCATGTTGAAATGGCACCACACCTTCTTTGTTGTAAGACTCTAGTCTTTATCCACATAGTTGACTTGCCTGTGGCATGCGCTAAGAAAGATGAATCTAAAATGTGGGGAAAGTTAATAGAAATACATTTGGCACCTGAAGGGCTCTATTGGGAAATCAGTTTGAAATAACTTCTGTCTGTTAAAGAAATGCACGTATGCGTGGCGCCGATGTTAAAAGCCACATTGTTTCTTCAGTTCTCTCTTCCTCCAGCTGTCTCTGCACTGAGGTGAATCAGACCGATCAGATCCCTGACTAGTGTCTCTGCACTTGCATTGGTTATTGTCGCTCTACATTGCAGAGGCTTCCCCCTTGTGTGATATTCAAGAGGGGGTGCTCAACATATTCTGCTTTTCAAACTTCAAATTTTTGTGTTGCCTTCAGTACAACAAGGTTCAGAATGGGCCTGAAACATGTAAGGTGGATACTGCTAGGGCTGAGAAACCTGGGGGGGGGGGGGGGGGGGGGAGGGGTAGGGGGGGGGGGGCTGGGGGGTTTTTTTTTTGTTTTAGGACTTTTGTGGTTGTCCGTTGTTTGGCGTTTTTTTTTTT
>JAACJT020002296.1:0-12451 GCA_009936485.2 Gymnarchus niloticus
TCTCTGACACAGGGACTGCACTTAATTTCGTTGTACTCGTTACAATGACAATAAAGATATTCTGATTCTGATTCAAAATCAGAGGCTATAAGCAAGTCAATTGCCACTTCCACTAATGCTTTTTGAGTACCGTGATGTAATCTAAACCCAGATAGAAACTATTCATTGATGTTATTTCTCCACAGGTAAGCAGCAGAAGTACTATTCTGAATTCTGTCTCTGATGTTTTCTATCATGATAGATATGGATAGATATACAGTATGATAGATCTGGATCTAGCCCTAATTAGGGTGTAGCTGCATTTTAAAAGGATTTCTTTCCAGGCAACCTTGAAAACATCTAAGTTAGTAGAACAATATTTACGCTCAAGTTCCTTGAAGTCTTTTTATGTTTTTGAGCTTGGTCAGAATACCAAGTAGCACATTTTATTCTTAAGAGGAGCAACCAGATTAAGACTGCTACAAAGTCAATGATCAATGTCTACCAAATCCTATTCATGTTCAAATTCATATGTGTCCTTAACAATCAGGGAGAGCAACTGCAGAAGCTTTTTAACCATGACAGCTGCAGTTGATAAAGTAACATGATGACCAACACTAGATCTGGGAATGGGCAGAGTAGCAGACCTAAGCAGTACTTCATATGTTAAGAGTGAGTGATCTGAGACTGCAGGATGTAGAACAAGAATAGACACATGCTCCACAGAGATACCAGTCTTGAATGCGGTTACCTGAGTGAGTAGGCCCTACTTCACGTGACCTCACAGGTACCTTGTGGCAAAGGTTCTAACTTGATATTTGTCAAGTTATTGTAACAGATGTTGCAGTAGAACAGACGTCTATAATTAAAAATGTGGGGAACAGTCTCAATTTCAGTCTAAAAGAGTGTTATCTCTAATCAGCTAGCAGACAGTGGGTTAAGCCTTATCTGTAGTCTGGACATGGCTCTGGTTAGTCAACATTTAGTATTAAGACTATTAGCTATGTTTTTCAATAAGAGATCGGTTATTAGCCGTCTAGGGTGATATCCGTCTCTCTTCAAAAGTCTTGGCCAACCCCAAAATGTCCATGTGCTATCTATAAATTACGACAGAGTTTTCGGGCCAGTATTAATAAAAATGAAAATATTAAACTTTGAGAATAAAGTCGTTATTTACAAGAATAAAGTCGTTATTTACGAGAATAAAGTCATTATTTACCAGAAAAAGGCATTTTTACGAGAATAAAGTCATTATTTACCAGAATAAAGCCATAAGTTATGAGAATTAAGTCATTCAAAATTGTGAAAAGGTTCGGAATCATAAGTATGGAACGCCAATAACAGCCTATCACTTTGAGGGGGCAGGACCAACTCCAAATAGCCCTGCAATCTACTGGGATAGTACAGAGTGGGCAACCTGTGCGACTTGAAGTGGTTGCTGGGTCCGCATGAAGCCTGTGTTCTAAATCCCACAACATGGTTATGACTTCTTCGTCCATTTCTGTGTCACTAGGTGAACTCTCAATCTCCATTAAGAGGTCCTCTTGGTTTAAAGTACTTCTTTGTGTTTGCTCAGTTAATCTGCATCTCCAACTACTAACCTCCCTTACATCCTCCATAGCTTCTCTGGACATGGCAAACTACTTCCTGTATCTGCTAGGCCAAAAAATGGATCGCAAAGTATTAGCAAATCACAAGTTTGGTCCCACCCCCATCAAAGTGATGGACAGAGCGCAACTTCCTTATGAAAAGGTCATTGGCTAAAGCGTATTTCAGAAAAACATGAAAAATGTCATTCGGTAAAACGTCGTTCAGGAATACATCGTTATGAAAAGTTGAAACTTAATTATGAAACACAGTTTAAAGATCTTAAGTATTAGCCACATTATTATTATGAAATAAAGTACATTTATTGAACTATTTCAAAATAAAATTACGCATTTCATGAATTATTAAAATATGTATTTATTCATTTCGATCCATTTCTCAAAGTGATGGACAAAGCGCAACTTCATTATGAAATGAATGAAGTTATTGGCATTCCATACTTTCGCAATTCTGAACCTTTTCACAGTTTTGAATGACTTTATTCTCGTAACTTATGACTTTATTCTAGTAAATAATGACTTTATTCCCGTAAATAATTACTTAATTCTCGTAAATAATAACTTTATTCTCGTCTTTATTCTCGAAGTTTAACATTTTTATTTTTATTAATAGTGGCCCTAAAACTCCGTCGTAATAAATTATAGTGATGTTCTGATCCAATCTGAATACTCGATATTGCAGCCAATCAAGGTAAATTTTGTTTGATCATCTCAGTGATCATCTGATACTTTCTTTTAAGTTATTTTACCTCACAACATCAGCTGCTGTACAGTATATATACAGCATATACTAAAATTATGCACAACCTGTTACAGAGCAACACATTTTAAGAATCTGGTAATATGTCTGCAGTGTGAAACTATTTTAAAGTAGAAAATAAAATTATGAAATACCAGTATTTGAAATTGGAAATGAAATACCAGTATTTTGTGATGAGATATAACAAATCTGCTTTCAACACAACCAATATGATATGGCGTCTAAAAGGAAAACACTCGGTAAAATATAGGGAGTTTACATGGCAGAAGACTGCCATGGGAGATACTTGTAGAAAAGGATAACAATTTCTCCAAAACAGTGACAACATGAAAAAATTATAGAAAGGGGAACCAAATTTATTGTTTTAGACAATAACTTTGATTTTCGCCATCTTATGTGATTTTTGGCGCTACAGTACACCCAGGTTCTTTGTCAAAAACAGTGTCAGCAGGCACCAATGTTCTCTCACAGGCAGAAAACTAGTAAGACTCTCAATACCTCACAGTGAAGTAAGGGAACAGGGGTACTTAAAAAGGAGTGGCTTAATTGGAATCAGCTGTTGTCAATATTGAGGGGATGAGGAATGAGTATGTGTGGTGGGCTGGTAGCAAGTGTTGGGCCTGTTTGGCTTGGCATGGGCATGACAGCTGCTGTATTACATAGGAAAATTCAAATATTGGATCAGGACTCAGTATAAGCAGATTATAGATATTAAGTGACTTGGATTGAGTTCAGGGCAGAAAAAACTCTACTGGAAGATCGCTACTTTTGGCCGTTCAGTACCTCCATTGTTTTTGTGCTATGCCAGCACTGGGCAGCTGGTAACCGACATCATGGGTTAAATCAAGCAAAGAAATGCATTATTATGGATGAACAAACAGTCTTTGAGACTCCAACTTACAAAGTGCTGGAGTACACGTTCTCCAGATGTCTTTTTGTGGACTTTGAGAATTTTCTATCTTTCCAAAGAGATTTGACTCTTTTGCTGGAAAAAAGACTATTGCACTTACTGAGACTTCTTCTGAAAGGACAACAAAAGTAAACGAACATAAAGGTCATGGAAAGCTCTGGCTATTTTATTGCTGTATTGTGAGATGTAAGTGAGTAGGCAGGTTACAGCAGAGTGTGTGGAGCCTAAGGTGAATCTTTGGGTTCTTTGGTGAGACACACAGTGGATTAGCTTAGGACATCATGCATAGTACATAGGCACAACACACCATTCATTTTTCATTGTAATAGCACAGTTTTTAGAATTTATAGTTGTACTTACCTTTTGAATTGTGCAGGAATTATGTTCTGGCAAAAAGTGGTTGCCAGGAGGACCATGGGATATGTAGTTTTGAGTTGCCAAAGATAACAAGGCTGCACCATTAACTTTAGAACTATGAGGGTTACTTTTCTAGCATCATGTCCCGTGATAGTGCAGGGTCTGCTTGTGAATTAATCTGATGAAGAAGGGATCCAACCAACATGTTGCTCTGCCTAATGTCAAAGATTAACACAATGATCAATTCTGTAGTGCAGCCAATTAGCCTGGAAAAAATATCTTTGGACTGTAGGAGGAAACCGACGAGGCACAGGGAGGGCGTGCAAACTTCACACACAGGGCAGAGGCAGGATATCAACTCAGCAGTATAATTGCATTTTTAAGAGAACCCACAATCCTCTCATGGATGGATGGATGGATGGATTTTAAGTGAGGAAAACTGATCATAGAAAAAACAGCAATGAATTGTTAATGTAATTGTTAAACCATTGGACTTATTATAGACAGAAAAATCATTGTTACATGGAAAAAATATCATACCAAAAATAAAACTTAGTACCTGCCACTTTTGAATCAAAACCAGTTTGACTGCATACATTAACAGCATCAGATAAACAGAAAATTCAGTGTCACTAAAGTTCTTGATATTGGTCAAATTAATCGTTAGCTTTCACTTGAAGCATAAATGACTGGAGCCAAGCTAAGTTGAGCATTTTGTTCAGTATATTATAGGATGACCCAGTACACTAGAGAAAGCTATAATGCTGCTGAAATTTGAAGGAAAATGAAGAGGAGGACAGCCAACAGCAAGCTAGATGGATTTCATCATCACCAAAATGACTATACCAATGGGAATCCAGAGGACAGGCAGAAAACGGGACATTCTAGAAAAATGTCTCTAGGGACAGACTGGATGGCCCCAAATGATAAAACAGTTCTCATATCTTATAGCAGTTCTTATAGCTGAGAAAGCCTGTAGTAACATTTGGAGATAACAATTGCAAATTCTTGGGCTGCATGCCATCCCGGCCATACCATAATGAGTCGTAGCTCGAAAAGAAATGTGAAATGCTTATCTAGATGTCAAATGCTTATCTTCATAGCTGCCAAAACACTCCCTGTTCATCCATTCCTTCACATAGTGACTCAAACTTTACTGTAGTTCACTACTGTCTGCCATGTCAGACTCATTGGTTCTGTTCAGATATTCTCTGTTTCCTCTGGATTTCTGGCTTTTTATTCTTTCAGGGTTATGGTGGAGATGCTTTGAATTAGGTTCAGAAAGAAAATCTTTTTTTTAGTAGAAAAAATACAGAAAGACAGAAATACCTTGCCATTTATTTAAAACCGTGATTTTGAAACTTGTACCAAAGGACCAAACTGCACTTACGTACCGTTCACTGCCAAACACAGAAGACAGTTACCCAGCATTTAAACAACTCATCTTAATTTTTCCTGCTCAAAGGGTTGCTTTTGTTAAGTTGTCTGGGGTGTCTTGTAATTTTATAAACAACATTTTTAGATCATATTATTTATGACTGTGGGAAAACAGAGGTTGGGCAGAAGGGGATTCTGGCAGGGGTGAAACAGATGGGAAATGCAAGGAGATGACTGGACAGTAGTGGAGGCTTGTAGGAAGGGTAAGGCCACTAATGATTAATAGTTCAGAGATTTCAGAGGAACACATTAAAAAGTAATGCATGTAGTAATATATTTCCTGGGAATATATCTGAATGCTTGTGATGGTAACATGATTGTTTGTTTTGGTTTTTGGCAAGTGTCCACAGAGTGCCTGAAAACTAGCCAAGTCCCCTGCAGGCTCTTCTGTCCATGCACCTGGTCAAAATGTAGCATATGCTAATCCAGCCCATGCCGTAAAGGCGAATTACTTGCAGGCATTGGTAATCAAGCTGTAAGCAGACGAGGCCCTGAAAACATCTGGCATAGAAAGTGAGGCCTTGTGATGATTTAAGATAACATTTTTCTCTGATTATTTTCAGTTTTCATGTCTGTGACTTTGAAATAAATGATCCTGTGATGTAACATTTAATTGGAACAACCAAGGCCTTTTAGAGGAGTAAGAGAAAAAATACAAAGCAGAGAAGTGATTTGACTTCTGGCTGTGAAGTCTCTGTTCAGCATTCATCTATCCTGGGTCACAAAACAGATTTAGCATGATTTCTGTCCTAGAACCACAAGGTGTTCAAGCATGTTTAGACATTTTCATGAACTCTATAGCTTAAATAATACTATAGTGTGTCTTGGTTTATGAGAAAAATGGTGCTACAGGATTTCCAAGCAACAGCAAAGGCAAATAAGTAGAGGTAGGACAAAGCATCTCTAATTGTCTTCTGCAGCTCGCCACTTTTCTGAAGACCTTCGTCTGTTTGTCCATGTAATTCATTCACTAAATATTTTATAACCTGTGAGTGCTCCAGGTCTTCAAAGCACTCACACTCAGATCCCGCTTCATAGTTTGGCCAGATGAAGGGACGCTTTATGATACTTGGTACCTGAAGCATTGCTTTTTTTAGTGCCAAGAGCTGTAGTCCCATTATGATGGGAGTTTAACTGTGGCAGTGAAGGAATGGCTACATGAAATATCCTGGCATACTAGTTCTGGATAAAAAATATCAGCAGACCAAATAAATATAAATGTTTATGTATTCTCTAGGTAAAATGGTTATTTCCCTCCTTCCTCTCTCCATTTCCTATTAAAATATATCTTTTCATACAATAAGCCACCCACCATTTGCACACGCATGTGGCTTAAGTAGTCTCAGAAAGAGCCCACAGTTAGAGAACATATCCCTGTCTGATCTAGCTTCTTTTGGGGGAAGGGTTGTCATGTCCACTCTGTCTATTTTGTGAACCTTGGAAGTCAGCCACAAGCCAATTTACTATGCAGATATCAATAAGCCCTTAACTTTACCTACGGGACACCTCAATTGGGCGATAACAGAGAATTACGAACAGCCAAATTTGACTTCAAAATTGACATCACAGAGGGAGTGTTGAGCTTAAAAGATTGGATAAGTTTTACAGTATATTTTTTAGAAAATGACCAAATATTCTGTAGTTGACATGGAATGTTGAGTTTATTTTATATTGGGAGTATTTATTCAGATTTTATCTCCCTGGCTGCTCAGGCAGTATCACCTTTTTTTTTTCTTTTTATTGAATGGGTCAATTAGAAGCCATAGAATTGTACAGGCAGGGATTCTGGGAGGGAGAAAGTATACACAAAAGGATGTAGAGGGGAAGGATTTTTGATGGAAGTCAAACTTCTGGATACTGCTGTAATTGGAGAAAGGTGCTGCAGACAGCAGAGCTGAAACTAGTTTCCCACATAGCAGGGGCAGCCAAGTCTACCAGAAGAGGAGGATCCAGGAACACTAAGACCTTAGAGACCAAAAGTACTCCACCTCTTTGTGGTCTGTGGGGGATCTTTAGAGCTAATGAGGGTCTGCTAGGATACAGCCATCTGTGTTCATTTAGGATAACAAAGGACCCAGTTTAAAGTTTCAACAGAATAGTGTGAATAATAATGTCTTAGACACAGGACACCTTAGTTCATGGTTTGGTGAAGTCCTCAGATCCCCGTGAACCGTGACTAGCATAAATCTTGGAAGTTGGATCGATGAAACTTCTTGCATTATTTTAATTGCATAGGTGGTGACTTAGTGAGTTTGGTCTATTTTTATAAGTATTTGATGCTACCTGGCTTAGCACAGGCTAAATCATAGATGCCATTGAATTGTTTCTTATTCCAGGTAGCGAAAGGAGTCACTGGAACAAATAGTCCATCCAAAGCTGTTGGGAACCAGTGGAAGCAAGGTAAACCAGTCAGTCAATCAGGCAGTGAGTTAGGCAAATCTATAATCTACAAATTTTTATATCCAGTAGTGAGAAAGCCAGTCCATGTTGTTATAGTGATGCTTACCTTTCATAAAACCCCATGCCCACATTTAACAAACCTACCTTATCTAATCACTGTACTTGTTTTTCTTATTTATTCCATCCTCCTCACATTCTGACCTTATAATTAACCTTGCCCTGAATGATTGAAATATGGGATTCCGGTTTGTCTTTCTACTTATCAAATTATTTGTGACAGAATTTAATAAAACATGAAAAATAAGATAAGGCAATTCAGGCATTCTGAATATGTAGCTAGTTGGAAGTTTACATTCGTAATGTACCGTTTCCTCTTGAGTCTGCCTTCGGCAGGTAGACAAATACAGGAACATAACACCAGGGGATTCGTAGGTGATGGGGGTGGCGACAAGTAAACAAAGGAAATGTGAAAGAACTGAAACAAAATGCAGGCATTTCATAGGCAGGGGTGTTGGGTCACTAAAGGGTGACAGCCGAGAGGAGGTTCGGGCATCAAGGTCTAGGTGTTATTAATCAGGGAGACAGAAATGAGATGTCAGTTTCATATTATGAGCAGGAAGTAGTGAATGGAGGGAGTGGGCTTGTCACCTCAAGATGAGACAGAACTTTATTAATCCAGAAGGAAATTCTTGTGCCAGAGGATGCTTAAATTACAACAACAGCATAGAATAATAGGGTAGAAAAATTGCGCGTAGTTACAGTAGTAATAATATCATAAGAGTAATAAAAGTACTAAGTAAATAATTATTGCACATGATGCTGAAAGTAATGACACACGTGGCCATGAGAAATAGTATTACATATGACATGTGACTCTCTGTGGCACACATAGGGAGTCTCTGTCTACAGCTGATGGCACTTCCATATGACTCCAGCATGGCATGCAGGGGATGAGAGAACTTGTCCTGAGAATTTTCCTCAGCATCCTCCGCACCAACACCTCCCCCAAAGACTCCAGCTCTACTCCAAGAACAGAACCCACCTTCTTGATGAGCTTATTGAGTCTTTTGACATCGGCTGCCTTCACTATCCTGCCCCAGCACACTAAAGTGTAGACGATGATGCTGGCCACCACCAAGGGATAGAACATCTTCAGCATGGTCTCGTAGACGTTGAATGATCTTTGTCTCCTGAGTTAATGCAGGTGGCTCTGTCCTTTTAGGTACAGACCCTCTGTGTTTTTAGTCCAGTCCATCCTATTGTCTATGTGGATGCCCAGGTACTTGTATTCCTCAACAATATCCACCTCTGTTCTCCTGATGCTGACTGGGTTCAGGCTGGTCTTTTGCTTTCTAAAATCCACCACCATCTCCTTGGTATTTGAGATGTTCAGTTGCAGGTACTTTGTCTAACACCATTAACCTAGGAGATCCACACCACCCCCCATATCCCATGTTACTTGTAGTAAACCTCATCTATCTAAGCTAATTAATCCCAAAACCTTTCCATCAGGGGTAAATTAGTGAAAAATCCAAAACATTAATTAGCATCATCTACTGTGATTATTCAAACGCAGTTTGTTCTGGCTGGTTCTCAAGAATGTTCCCCTCAAATTTCTCAATGTGATAATATGTGTAAGATCAGGGATTTGTACTGCTGGTGCTTTATCAAAAGGTATAATGAGCAATTAAAAACTAATCAGCTAAGGGAAACTAGCGGTCTGACTTGCTGACATTTCCATTCTCTTTAGCTAACGTCATGTGAGACACAGTCTCAGTGTGTTACCATGGAGACACCTTGTCAGTATCCCATTGCTCATTATGTTGGCTCCAAAGTGTTTCCTTTTTGAACGTCACATTGCACGTTCTCCATTTTTTCTATGCTCCTGCAATAATGACAACACTATTCTAAGCACCCGTGTCTTCACATGCACACAGGCTGGCGGTACATCCTTCATACATCATTTGACGAGGACCTCACACTAGACATTACGCAAGAACTTCACACAAGACGTACACAAGCATATTATCAAAGGATTTAACAAGACTAATGTACCATACACAATTAAGGGAACCCGCAACATCGTGTTAATGTTTTTCCTCGAGGTGACCCTCTTACCACAGGGCCACATAACATGCACAGTATGTAGTATGCCGCTATGTGAATTTCAAGGTAAAACCAAATAACAATCATGGGTTTTACTGTACACTGAAAAAAATCTGGAGCGAGATCTACTTGAAAAAAGTTTGGTAAGAATTTCCACGTAAAAATTCTTAGTTAATTTAACTTAACTTTTTTTTAAGTAATGTTTACATGGCAGCAAGTATTATTCTCACCAAAATACTTAAGTAAGCTTAACTAGCAATTTTCTGTTTTCAGTATTAAATTTTACTCAGTCATTCTTAAGTTTGAATTACAAAATACACTTGAAAGTAACGCTAGTTTACATGATTTGCCCTGTTTTTCATGTGTGCAGTATTGATGTAATTCTTACTCAGTATTTCAGGACTTTATTTACATCATTAGCTTTAATATTTATTAGGGGAGTAATATAATACAGTAATATTTAATTGAAGCTTTATGTTAAAATTATTATACAACAGAAAACAGTTTTAAACAATGGCACTTTTTTTGTCTTAGCAACAATAACATCTAACCAATAGCCAAAAGCCAAAAGCAGGCCTTCCTTCAATTAGAAACACTTCATCACTGACTGCTGACATTGTAATACAAAATATTTCACTCTATCTCAAAATACTACCACATAGGAACATAATAGTAAATTTAAAATTATACAAGTTTTCCAATCATTAAATTTATCCTTCTTCATTAACAAGACCATCAAAGTAAAATGTACAATCTAAGTGCAGGATTTTCTGGTGGTTAATGAGTTTGTAATATATATAAAAAAAAATAACTAACCAAGAAATGTTTTGAAAATAGACATTCACCGACACAGAAGGTGTGGTGGAGCAAACTAACTCATGCGAGGAGCTTGCTCCTCAAGGACTGCACTTTTGGAGACATCTTAAGGGCATCAAGCTCAAGAAAGAGCTTTTGAAAGACTTCAAATGTGTATTTTAACTTAGGTGGGTAACTCAGATTCATTGCATAAATGAAGCCCATGAGCAGAAGACAAGCCTTTGTCACATATTTACAGTTGTCAAGTACCACAGTTCCTTCAGTGATGATGGACACATTGTCAGGACCAGGGCCGCCTTCTGTTCCATGCAGTACAAAGATTTTCATGACTTGTTTGGCGAACTCCTCTTTAACATTTTCTTTGCTGACATCCTGCGAAACAAGTGAGAAATTTGCATTAAAAACTCTGTATACTGCACAATATTTCACACGTTTCCTTTGAATTTACGAAGCACTTGAGAGGAAAAAAGTAAAACACTTGGTGAAATGTATAATCTAAGTGCAGTAATTTCAGTAAATCCACCCACCACCCATGTGATAGAAGCAGAGGGTCGAGATCATGACGGGACAAAGATGAAGAGTTCAACACTCTGAAGGTAAACGGAAACTGTCAGTGTTCAGAGGAAACCAGCAAAGGTGGACCTGTTAGTAAATCAGTAGACAAAATGTAAGAATAGATGCTCATTGGACGTCTATGAACTAAGCCATAAGAATGTTTGCTACATTAATATGGATGCATCTATAATCCCTGAAAATCATCAATAGCTATTAGAATTATGACACTGACTTTTTCATTTTATTTCTATCATTTTAAGCAGTGTGCAGGCCTCCTGTATCCCAATACAGCAAAAATGACAACATAAGTTCAAATGTGAAAGAATAATGATGCCAGGAATAAATATTTACCTGGAGGTCTATGATAAGCTCCTCTCCAGACTCTCGAAGGGATTCTATTAGACATCGGATGACAATGTCTCGTCTACCATCAATATGCTGCTGTTGAAATATAAATTCATAATTAAATTAACCGTACAGAAAACAACTACTGTAATTTTAAAATAGCCTACGCTCCCAACTTGACAACAAACGACAATTAAAGTAATTGCAAATAAATTGCTAATAGTATTTCAGAAATCTGATAAGAATTTTTTTTTTTATTGTACCTGAGTGAATGAATCTAGCATGGGTCTTATTTTTGTGCCTACAACTCTGCCCTTTGTCCTAAAAATGTCCTGGAGTTTTGAAGTATAGTCATCCAGGTTTGCAATAAATGTTCGCTCCAAATTAATTGTTGTTATCCTCCTGAACTCCTACTTGATCTAATGCAAAGGGGATTAGAAAAAAGAACATGACATTTACTACACTGTAACAATCAGGACCAAAAAGTAACTGCATTACACATTAAGCATCATTTCTGTGCAACAGCAAGGATGAAGGCTTACCTGAGATTATTATTTTATTATTTTTCTTCATACTTTCTCTCAGCAGGTCCAATCTTTCCTTCTCCAAAGATTCCTGAGTTTCTCCAAATGGAAGGGGGGTAAGTAATTGACCTCTGCCTTCCTAGGTCTTTTGATGGTTTTCGGTGAAACTGTTTCATTTGCTGCCTTCCTTTTAAAAGAGTTAACCTCCAGTTCAGGACAAGCAAGCTGATGACCCCTTAATTTTGTCCTGTAATTGCCCATTTTGTACTTGAGGCTCTGTTGCCAACCGTACATGCCAGAAAATGATTCTGGCTCTTTTAGGCATGGATACTTCTGTACCAAGGCTTCCACCATTGCCAAAACTTGGATGCCAGTTGGGTAAGCTGTGTAATGAAATATACTCTCTGCCAATTTCTCAAGTATGCTGCTTTTCACCCTCGGATTATTTAAGAAGGTGCCATCCTTGTGGTAGGCCTTGTTTCCTGCCTCAAGAATGAGGTCTACATCATATGAAAAACTGGGTATTTCAAACTTAGCTGGCCAAGCTTCAGAACGGCAAGATTTGTCACTTTTGTCAGAAGTCAGCAGGACTGTGTCCTGAGTCCTAGCTGAATGGGAAGAGCTACTATCAACAGACTCATCTGGTAGAGGAGAA
>JAACJT020002297.1:287-12450 GCA_009936485.2 Gymnarchus niloticus
ATCTGCATGACGCTCCCCCCATTCCAAAGCACGCGTGAGTCTCACATGGCGTCTACGAACATCTGCATGACGCTCCCCCCATTCCAAAGCACGCGTGAGTCTCACATGGCGTCTACGAACATCTGCATGACGCTCCCACCATTGCAAATCACGCGTGAGTCTCACATGGCGTCTACGAACATCTGCATGATGCTCCCACCATTGCAAATCACGCGTGAGTCTCACATGGCGTGTACAAACATCTGCATGATGCTCCCACCATTGCAAATCACGCGTGAGTCTCACATGGCGTCTAAGAACATCTGCATGACGCTGCTGGCGCTAAATGGCTGCACCGGGCTGCTCGGCACAGACACCCAAAACAAATGGCCCGAAATCCTCAACCTACCCGCGGTTTCCATCTCAAGTAGATTCTCTCACCATGCAACAGAGAAATCGAGGCATCGCACGTCCGTGACGTGACTCTGACCTTTTGTGTGAATGTGTCATTACGCAAAACGAGGTGCACAGAATTCACTGCAGTCTGTAGTCATTCCCACAGCCTAATTTTACCAGGTCGGCTGCATCAACGATATCAGTTTCACCAAGGGTTACTGCACCGTAATAATAATAAAAAATAATAATAACACAGTGTGTATATACATTTAACAGAGTAACACGTGCAAGTACAACGTCTATTATCTGCAAGATGGAATACATTTAATGATACGGTGCCAAAACGCGTGAAAAACACATGCACAGCTCTGGAAATTGCAAGATAGCCCTTTATCGTAATGCGTATTTTAGACCAAGTTATAATTAAATAGATTCTTAATTTGCGTATTTATACTCTCATACTGAAGATACTTTGTATCTTAATGCCTTCCGAGCACTGCCAGCTGGTAAAGCCACCCAGCCGCGGTCTATCTGCCGTATGCAGTGTTAAGAGTGTTACAAGTTAAATCATGATCTACCCGGAGCAACAAGCCGCTACCCGTAAGGCAAAGCGGGGCAGCCGAATGATGGCCGCGTTTCGGTGCTTGGATCGCGACGCGACGCGACGCGAACACTATTCGCATGCCCCTTTACTCACCGAGGCGGCTCGCCGCGACGTGAAGGGAGATTTCCAAGCCAAAAGTCGCCCGGGGTTCCGCTCTGTCACGGTGCATTGAGTCGTACGTTAGACACCGCGCCAGCCGCCCTGCTTCGTTCACCTACGGCGCGCCACTGCGAACGAGTTCGCATATTGGGGGCGTGGTCGGTGGGCGGAGCCAACCGAACAAACAAAGCCCTATGAGGGTGCCGCTCCTTTTACCCGACCAATCGCTTCTGTGCGGGGCGTGGCCTCGGCGGCGCGTCACCCCGGCCACGTAGTTTAAAGGCGTACTCCTTCATTGACGTCAATGCAGTGGACTGAGCTCGGTGGGAGGAGATTCCGATCAAGCTAAAAATAAATTTAAGAAATCTTAGAGCAGCCAAGCATTCATTTAATGCCCGGGGATCACAGAGCACGCAGAAAATAAAATAAAATTAAAAAAAAGCTTAGGCAACCGCATTTGCGTGCGTGGTCTGTCACATTCTGATCCCGGGATGTCTGGAAGAACACGTTCTGTGAGCTCCAGGCTCCAGCTGCGGTTGACCTCAAAGCGCAACCATGGGCACCGTGGCTGGTACAGGGAACCCTGAAACCGTGATATGCACGTTTGAATGGTGTCTGAAACGAGAGATCCGATGCTCACGCAGGCTGGGACTCCTGCACAGCTGGAGGGAATAAGACCACTGTTTCACCTGTCAAAGCAAACATCACCTTTGAGTTTGGATAGGGCTTTGGTAGGTTATAAATGATAGGGCTTTAAGTGCAACGACAAGGATTCCAAATATCCATCAGTCCATCCATCCATCTTCTCATCGCTGGTCATGGAGATCAATGATACCAAACTGCAGTAGAGTGACGTCCAGTTTATGATGAGGATCTCGGGTGTTCATTGCCTTTGAACGATTCTTTGATGTTGTACTTAAATCATTAACTCAGTATTCTTAGTAGGATTATGGTCATCATTATCTCTGGATATAAAGGACATTCGAAAACAAAAAACCGGGTATCTTGTTAGCTTGATCAGATGTTTACCATGGCTGCGGTTCAAAGGAAATGCAGCTAACAGAGAAAGATTAGATAGAGTTTAACTTGATTGATGCCACTCGCATCTCTAGCCCCAAATAAATGGATCACAGCAATTTTGCCTCTACGCTGGCGGCGATCTCTTTGAAATCAAGCCCTGTCAAGAGGTTGTCCACTATCAAAATATCTGTTACTAAGTAATAAGACGTCCTAAATACGTTTAATATTAACACACAGTGTGCGTCAATAGTCAGTACATTTATTCAGCGTCTATCATATTATCCTTTTATTAAAAAAAGCATGGAATTTCACCATAAAAATTTCACCACTTTTTCAGAAAATAAGTGCCACGTGAAGGCGAAATGTGAGCTTTCAAGAAAAAAAAAGTTTAAGTAAAATAGGCAATGAAAAATTCTGGAAAACAAGACACCTTTCTGAGAAGTGTCTGTGTGGCTGCATTTGAATGTGGCTGACAATGAGGTAGATGACACTGTATATCCTCACAAGTTTACATAATTATTTACCCTACTTTCTGCAGTCGAAGACTTCGGTATTTCACTTAAGCGGGACACAGTTTAGGCGAAGCGCTAACATGCTTGCTACGGACATCTCTTTGTGTGACACTGATTGTTCAAGACTCCTCAAACACGCACGTTATCAACGCAAGGCTGCCGTTAACGACTGGGCACCATCACGCGGGATGCGTGGGTTGCCTTCTGTTTACTTGTGTTGAGCGTGGCGGGGGTAGCAAACCATCAGAGGAAGCAAGATATACGGAAATAGAGCGGGGAGAGTGTTAACTGTTCATCGTAACCGTTAAGCACAGAGGCCTCTTTACCCCACCGTTTGGTCTGTTAAATTTTACTACGACGGAACGTCTCCGAATGTTTCCCCGCATTCAGTACATATCATAAATGAAATGATAACTTTCCGATGAGCAGAGACTCAATAGGGGAACGAATATTTTGTCAAGAAATAAAGTTTCGCGAAAAGCAACCTGTGAGAGAGTATAATGCTAATCGAAAGCCCACCAGTCATATGCACAGACATCTATTCCTCCAAGCCCCTGTCCTGAGGTTAGGGGAGTTCTCTCTGTTCTACCAAAGGAGGTGAAGGACTCAAATTTCAAGTCTCCCCCAACTTCTCCACCCATTCCAGTACCTTCCCCCCCCAAAAAAGGAGGAAATGCAGGGAGGCACAGAGGGGAATGTTGAAAAAAGAAACCGAAGAGTCACAGCAAACTCCAGAAGAAACACACAGACTCGGGACCTGGCAGACCGCTTCTCTTAATCTACCATTCTTCTGCTCTCCTCCTGTTCAGAGGAGAGGACAGCCAGCTGTGGTCAAGGAGATGCCCCCCCAGCTCCAGACCAGTGCAAATTACCGGGAGTTCCTGAAGAGCTTCATTGGAGTGGCCAGAGTCCTTCAGATGCTCCTGGGAGCTAGCCTTTGGGCCACCATTGCTGCGAACAAGTATGACGGACCGGTGCACTTCGTGCTCCTGGTGGCCGTGCTCTTCTGGCTCCTGACGCTGGCCATCTTCTTCCTCACGCTGCTGGGCAAACAGGATGTTGTGCCGGTGGCTGGGGGTGACCGTTGGCTACTGAGCAACATGGTGCACGACCTGGCAGCCGTGGCGCTCTACCTTCCCGCCATCGGCATCGTGGCCTACAAAACGGAGAAGAGCGCCTACTGTAACTTGGAGCACTACGGGCACCCGTGTCCATACCGCGCGTACCTCGCGGCTTCAGTCCTCTCCTGCCTGTGCGCCTGCGCCTACCTCGCATCCGCCATCTTCATGTCCTGCAGGAAGTGCCGTGGCAAGCGGACTCTCTTTTGAAGCCATGGGGGACAAGCTCCAGAGGGCCGTGGAATTTGGGGGTGGGGGGAGGGAACACATGGATGGCGTGTCATTAGCATTGGTAACGCACCGCTGTGTGTCTGGCCTTTGGAGATAAACAAAACTTTGTCTCTTCAGGCTGACGCTTCAGTCCTTATCCTGACTGCCAAGGTTGGTTGCTGTTTGTTTCAGTAATTTATGGACGTTTCCATGTAACGCTCTACGATGTTTATGAACGTATGTTTTCCACCAGTTAAAAGCTACACGCCGTGTCGGGAAGCAGTGCCCTCTGCATGCTTAGTGTGTGTATGCGATGGCAAGACCCATGCAGTTATATTCAGTGGCTATTGGTTTTGACAAAAACGTTCAGTAGCTTGTCAAAATGCTGAAGGACGTGTCGCCATGTCTGTCGAGGTGGAGACAAATTAAGATGAATGACCCATACAGACATCTCGCGGGCAGCAAACTGGAAAAATGGCCACCATATAAAGTTGCTCAGAGCAAGGCGTGCTGGAGCTTGATTCTGTAATATTTAACCTCGCTGATGTCATCCTTTCTGTGAGGTGAATGAACGTGGATGTGGAAGTACTAGGTGAATGTTTAGCTGAGTATGAGCACCCCCCCCCCAACAGAAGTATTCATAAATTCAACATGATTCCTCCCCCGCCACATGCAGCATTGGATCTCAGGGATCCAGAGGAAAGAAGGTACAATTTTGCAAGGGAGGGGGGTGGGGATTGAATGTTAATTTCTGTCACTTCCTGTGGAAAACAGGGCTGTATGTAAGCTAAAGGGAAGCCTGTCATACTGTACCCATGAGCACAAAGAAATCTGCTTTCTTTGCATTTTAAACAGGAAAAAAAAGCACAGAGTTGCAAAATACACCTTCTGAATGGACCTCGAGGTCTTGAACAAAAATTGATCTTTCACCATCTTAACTGCCGCCATCGGAGATGTTTAACCCAAGTAGTAGTATGTTTTCAGAACTTCAAGTTACAGTACATAGAGTCTTTTACCTTCTGCGCAAGGTCTAAATGTATTGAAAACATTTTTTCCATGGACAAAATGTACCAGACAGTTCATGTTTCAAGTAAAATTATTCTGAAATGTTTTGCTACTGTTAGGTAAAGAAGTTTCTGCAGAGGTTTCTAAACATTTCGCGAGGAGCACTGTCTTAAGGTTTATGTAACATTCTGAAAACCTACCCCTGGAACATCTGGAGTGTATTTGGATCAATTTAAACGGAATCGTCCAGCAAAACGCACAGAAAACTGGCCCAGTTCATTTTATGGGATCTTAAATGAAAACATTCTAAGCATATTCTGATGACCAGAAATTGATTAACTGTTACAGTTAGTCTGGACGTAAAATGAGAATAAAATGAGCGTATAAAGACAAAACTGCAACATGGTGTGTTGTTGTGATTGCCATTTGAATGCAGGTGCTGGCTTTATAGAGACTCTAACAACGGGACAGCTGAAGCTTCCAGACAGCACAAAAACATGGCTCACGCCTCCTTCATGGAGATCTGTGATGTAATTGGCAGCTTGAGGGGCATGGGTTTCTGGAGGATGTGGATCAAAGGGGAACTATTTCACCCCCTCCACTTCCTTCCAGAGCCAACTGCCCTCCCCCTTCCCACCATGACCACCTCCTGTCCCGCTGAATCCCATGTGACTCACATACACACTCATGGACACGTGTGTGCAGACACACAGAGCGGAGCCCGGCTGCTGACAGAAGCTCGGAGCGACACTGTGGAGGTAATGGAGAACAGATGCCTGAAAAGGAAAGACATGTGCACAGGGTCTTCAAAAAGACCCCTACCCCCTCCTCCCCCCACTCTCCTTAAAGTACCAAATAAAGCATGTCTATATGGGCCTCCTTTCCGGGATTTAACGTAGCAGTGTAAGCTCCTCCTCCCCCTGTTATCCAAGCCTGGGAGGGCAAATAAGGGAACAGGTCTGGTGAACAAGGCTGTGCTGCCGGTAGACCATGTGGCATTTTCTCCTTTTTGCAGGAGATGAGGGTTTCTTTAGCGATACACCACATGGGACCAGAAGGGAAACCACCGCGTAGTGGAACCCTGGTTTTTCCAGCTCATCCATTCCCGTGCAAGGGAAGCCTCTGCTCACCATTCCTCGGTGCCACTATCAACACAGATTAGTGCCGCTATTATGGTTTTAATTTCTTGCAATGCCTGCCAACACCAAGGTCCAGATGTCCATGGTGATCCTGTACGGCAGAGTCAGTTTCATTCCGTTGCTTGGATGATGCTGTCACTGGAGGGAACAGGTCATTTACCCATTAATGCAGCTGCATTTTACAGTTACGCAGTATAGTATAGTGCCTTGCAAGAAGATAAATAGAATAGGGTACAGGTTCATAACCCAGGAGCGTCCAGTGCCTGTCATCTGCGTTGCACGCCACACAGCAGCCGGCACCACTCGATGTGGCAGAAATATGGGCCTGTTGCCATGGAAACCTGGCCCCCAGTGTTGTGTTCCAGATGCCATCACGTAGAACACGAATAGGGAAAGTCAAACACCAAAACTCTCAGCAGGACCCATCATTGGAAATGTCCAAAGCTTAGGAAAACTCAGCTGACAGGAAGTCAGCCTAATTCCCGCAAATGAAATTGGACCATCGGTCCTGAGAAAGGAAGACCAGCAGAGGCCAAGCCTGCTTGTGTACTAGGACAACAGAATCATTCTCTAGATATGTGGAGAACTGCTGGAAAATGCCATGTTAAAATACTTCCAGGATGTTGACCCTTTGTTATATGGAGATTCTTGATTCCAAAGCACATTAAATGACTGGTGACTGATGTTGTTTGGAGTATGTGAAGCAGGCTTAAGTCCTATTTCAGTCACTATGTGGTTCAATCCCTTTGCCTTTGGAACCCATTTGTTGCTGAGCAGAGTGAATTAATACATCATTTTAGAGAGACATCAGTAAATTCAGATAATACAGGGAGTAGGGGGGCAGAGGGTGGGAGAGAGCAGGGGAACAGTGAGGGCAGGGGGGCAGCGAGGGGGGAGAGATGGGAGATAAAGCTGAAGACGTTGGAAGAGTGGAAGAGAGACATAGCGATATGGGAGAGGTTCAGACACGGTGAGGGAAGTACAAGACAGTGAAAGGGACACATTAAAAGGGAATAGGAGGGAGGACATATGACAAGAGAAAAGGTACTGGATTCCCCTAATCCTGACTCTGACCCTGACACTGACCCTACCCCCCCCCCCCCACCACAAACACACACAAAAGCCTGTTCTTTGCTTCCTAGGTGGAACAGTCTGGTGTGCCTGGATCTAATATGTCAAGTCTGTATTATGGCTTATCTTGATTAGCAGCAGTGGAACCAATCGTGGAGATGCATGGAGAACAGGACCCTGTGGTGGTGGGTCAGGACTCACAGTACCCAGCACAACAAAGTCCTCTCTGTCCTGCTGTAAATTCCTCCCTTTTCCAGCTCACAATTAGTTCCTGGTTTCATGTGGGTGGGGGTGGAGGATTCAGGGAAGGGGGGGGGGGGGGTCCCTGGGATCCGTCGATATTAGCTGGTCCATTTCACAATTACCTTCATTAACAGCAGACGTGCATGTGGACCAGGGGCTCTGCTTCTGTCAGTGCCCCAGAATGCCACATAACTCACCCACTAGCTGCCGGCCCCTGACTTCCTGGAGATCGAACAGGCTCGTTTTGTTTGCTCAGTGACTGCTCACGAAGGCATGCGGCCTGAGTTCCCAATCATCAGAGACGTTGACGTTAAGCTCTAAAGTACAGACAAACACGTGTCTCCCATTAGAGCCATTGTGTGTGTATATGTCAGTGCAGGGCATGCATTCTGTGAAAATCTGATTAGGAAAGAATTTTCTCTCAGGTTTGGAGCTTCGAATATCAGAGGAACAACTGTTCTGTAAAACTCTTACCAGAAAGAACACATTAGCTTTACTGGTTTTTGGAAGTAGAAGGAAAAAAAAGATATTGCATAACTTCGAGTTGTTATTTAAATTTGTGCACTTTTCCAGTAACCAGAGGCATGGGAGGGATCTTCTTGTGTAATGTGGGCAATTTTTAGAGCTCTGGAAAGGCCATGCTTGCCATGGCTGGCCAGTCAATTGCCTGCAGGACTTAATGACTTAATGACTTAATAGCCGGTCCTTGTAAAACAGGGGTCACCTTCGTTGAGGGACATGTTTTTACAATACCAAGCGTCTGAAGAAGCTATCCTGTGTTTGTGCACCTTGGTTATCATAACAGAAGTGTCAGCAACATTCAAAATACCGATACTTAAACAGCGCAGACTTCAAGTTTACTGGTCCGTAACAGATCTAAAAAAGGTCATTAAATATTGCTGCACAGGGAATGGGTTACCACAAGTAGGTGACTAAATAAAACGCACTGATTGGAGTTCTCTTGCACTTTGCCTCAAGCTCCAGCTGCCTTAACCCGCAGATTCAAACTCAGTGGCTTAATTACATTTTTAAAGAACTGGCGCCACCTACTGAGCAATACTGTAAGCCTGCGGGCAGCATCGACAAAAGTCGCTTTAACGCAGATACTCAGATAGCGGAATAACCGGAGTTATGTGAGCTTGGTGTGCGCGGAGTGGATCAGTTGTAATTATTTATAGCTTCACACCTCATTGTAAATAAACGGGCAAACTGGTACACGCCGTGCTACAGTGCAATATATCAGTCAGAGCTATCCTTAGACCGTCAAGTTAGGAGGAGTGGGTGAATGTCGTAAAATGTTTAAAGCCTATATTATTTGTGTAAGCGAATTAAAGGCTTAACACCTTCTTGGACAGCTGTTGGGCTTGGAAGAAGTTTTCTCACGAAACCGGTCTTTTCATGTACGTGTACTTCGTTGAAAGTTGTACATTGTTGAGCTCCTCAGCCCGCCAGGACGCCGGCCGCCCATATGTGTAATGTAAAGGACTTATAGACTAAATGAACATAAAGTGAAACACTTCCAGCCTAAAAGTGTGACACCGCCGTCGTCCGGGGCCGCTGAGACGACTCCCTCACCAGGTGTCCCCAAGAGCACCGAGCAGAGTGGCAGATCCATAGGTTTATCCACAGGCAGAGCCATAGGTCCATCCATAGGCAGATCCATAGGTCTATCCATAGGCAGATCCATAGGTCCATCCACAGGCAGAGCCATAGGTCCATCCACAGGCAGATCCATAGGTCCATCCACAGGTAGATCCATAGGTCCATCCACAGGCAGATCCATAGGTCTATCCACAGGCAGATCCATAGGTCTATCCATAGGCAGATCCATAGGTCCATCCACAGGCAGAGCCATAGGTCTATCCATATATACTTCCTGCCATCGGAAGAAGAAGGGTGCTCAGTCATTTAATACATGCTTTCAAGTGCAAATCAGTCAAACTGTCAGCCTAAGATCATTTTTTAACCAGCTGTGAAAGCACAGCAGTAAATCCGTCTCTCTGCTCGCAGCATGGAGATCACCGTAATTATGTTGGGGAACATTTGAGAGATCTGTCAAATCTCTACAAAGAGAAAAGTGCGGGATAAATTCATGTGCTTTAATGTAACTTATTTCCCTGCTAACCTATTGTGTTTGCCTATATATTATACTGATGGATCCCTTCAAATATAGTTTTTGTCAATTCAACGTGACAGGTGGAGAACTGATTAACGAATATATCGTGCTATGGCGAATTGGAATCGGTGGGAACCATGTAATCTGGAGCTGCAATATTTATATCATATACATGCTGGCCAAGAATGTTTCGGTCAATAGCAACATATCCAGATGTTGCCATGGAGATGCTGACATTAGGTCTCAAAAAGACGAATCCTTACTGCAATGTCTGAAATTACTTCCCAACGTTACTACCTTTCTGAGCAGATGTGTGTGTGGGGGGTTATGTCACTGCAAGAACTTCTCCTGTCTGGCTCTCGCATAGTAAAGGTGTGTGACTTTGAGGCTTATTTGTGTATGTCTAAATCAGCCAGTTGGCCCTTAGATATTCTGGACAAAATCTTGCGGAAAAAATCAACCAGCTGGATGAATAACATGCACCATGTAACAGACTAACATACAACTGGATAACAATCACACTATGCTGCAATGAAAAAGTCAAATTATGTTTCATTTTATCTATAGAAGACATGGGGAGTCCATCAGCGTTAACTTTACTGCTACTCACCGAAAGAAGAGTCCATTTAGATATAACCAACACTATACTGAGTTATTATATATTATAGATGTAGGCAACTTCACCCAGCGAGTTATAATTATTAATATAATTATAATATAATATAATAATATAACCAGTTACGCTGAGACTGTCTACGCTATTTTTCACTCTCGCGAAAAGAGGGAATGAAGATGGATGAAGATAAATTGATTTGTTTTTTGATTACAATTCCGAATCTAGATTCTGGCCTTGTCTGATAATCAGTGTCTAGCCAGATTAAAATCTTTTGTGTTTTGCAACGCTATTCTCACGTCAAAACATCCATATACTGTCAGAAACCAGCAATTAACAATCTTAATACAAGACAATGCACAAAATGCCTGGCACGTCCAGCATGTTCTCCGGTCTTAATTGAAAGGCGTTAGATTATCCGTGGATGAATTTTCCATAGCTGCTTATCGATTAAAGGATCACGTGAGCCTGGAGTCTATCCCATGAAGTAGAGGACATCTGGCAGGGGGCAGGCACCCTGTACGCCATGGCAGTCCATCACAGGTCACTGACCCACAAAGGCACCCGCGGAACAGATCAAAACTACATTGACTTGCGGACAATACAAAGCCGGCAATGATGAAAACGAGCGTGGGCCTTTCGTCCAGCAGGTGTCAGCGTATCTCCACAGATCCAAGTGCAGGGTTCAGAAAAGTTGAACTAAAGAGGCAGATACAACACTATGTTATGTAATACAGGGTGACATTAGGGTACAGTGGGATTGAGAAAAACCTGATGGCTCACAGCGGAAGACCGTGATTGTAGAATATGAGGAAGCAAAAAAAAAAAAAAACGGGAAAACCATTTTTGCAAACCTAAGCAGATTCACGTTCATCACTTCATAAACCATCAGCCACTTCAGTTGCTTTTCCAGGACCCAACATTGACAGCTAGGGTGAAATTAGAGCAAACTGTGTGGAGTGCTGATCCACCGAATGGACCCCCCTGAAGGGTGCACACCTATACCTGAGAGCCTTAGTATTGGACTGGTAAGACCTGCTTTGCAATGATGATCAGGACTTACCAAATGTATTAGTAGACCAGAGCACACAATTAATGAGAACATGAGGACAACACACTATATATAATGTACAAATTCTGTACGATTCGGTTCAAACCCACATCATTGTCAGCAATTTATACCGCCTCTGGAGTGATAAACAAATATTTTCCTCATTATTTCTACCTCGCATAGCAGATGTATTAATGTCTGTCTCTTTATCCATTTATAGAACTACTGCATACATTTTTACTGCAGAAAAAAAAGTTACGATACCTTTCTGTACGATACAGAAAGTTCTTCCGAGTCCTAAACTCGCAGGCTTTGGCCAACCACCAAGTACCGTCACTTAGCTGCTAAAACACCTGCCATCTGAATTCCTTTGTTTGATTGGAGAGCCGCAGGAAGTAACGTAAAGTAGGAGCCAGACATTTATTCTAATGAAGTCATGATGCCTCTCGTCTCGTTTGTTCAGAAGTGCAGTTCCCTTCCCCTCAGCACTACCAAGCATAAAGCGGCCCCTGTCTAACGTTATCCGTCTGTCCGCATTGCTCTCTCTCAAGGCAGGTGGCAGAGGCTTACGTTAGACTTGATGTCGTGTTAGAAATGTGTATAATCCTGCTGGATCCTGGCACCAGCCATCCAGCAGCCTAATCGGTTTCTAAGGTGAGGAACACGGGGGAATGGTACATCTAACCTGGATTTTGAAAGTAGATTGAATGACTATAAACTCTCTTTGGGCTCACATTTATAGAGAGAAATTGTCCAGGTCTGGCACAACAAGGCCCTGCAGTCAACATGCACATCCATCTTTCAACTGCTTGTGCCAGTCAGGGTTGTGAGGGAGCCTGGAGTCTATCCCAGGCAGCACAGGGCACAAGGCTGGGGTACAACCTGGATAGGAAGCCAGGCCATCACAGGGTGTGCGCGCACACACACACACACACACACACACACACACACACACACACACACACACACACACACACACACACACAC
>JAACJT020002298.1:0-12449 GCA_009936485.2 Gymnarchus niloticus
CTGAGCCTGGCTTCTTGGAGTAGAGTCACCCTTACTATTATCTGAGCCTGGCTTCTTGGAGTAGAGTCACCCTTACTGTTATCTGACCCCGGCTTCTTGGAGTAGAGTCGCCCTTACTATCAATTTGCCCAGAGGGAAGAGATTCCTGGAATTTCTTTGACATTTGGGTCTAGTTAATGAGGGCATATTGCTGCTTACGATGTTTTATTTCGTCTAATTCTTCCGATAGTTCATTAAGCTCATTCTGAAATGAGTCTGTAATGGCTGCCCCATCAGGAGTTGAGAGGTATGATGGGAAGTGAGATATCCATCGTCACTCCTGGGAAGGTCAGCGGCTAATGCCAGTCCTGCCCAACCGTCATCAAAGGCTCCCACTGTCCCTTGAAAAGAAGGGGACCCGTTCTGTCACCTGAAATGAAATGCCTGCCACTCTTTGGCTTTATCGATGTAATTTACTGGCATGTCCAGAATTGCCGAAAATTGTATCTAATTACGCCAATAATCGAGCCAATCTGGGTAACGTATTGACAGGAAGCACAGCTTCCTCGATCCTTCTGTTCTTCTCCGGTTACCTTCTGTGTGTGTGATGTTCTGTTTGACACAATCTCCTGCTCTTTAGCAGTCCGCCCGTCTCTGTGCCGTGCTCCACGGAACACCAAGTAGCGTTTCAGCTGTTTACGGTGCTCCAAATCAAATTTGATCGAAGCAGCATCCCAGAAATCTCCGCCTTTCCTCCCACACCTGCAAAATTAAATCTGCCCTGTAATGATGAGGTAGTAGGCAGCTCATCCCAGGCGTCTGCCTGCTTTATTTCCAGTTTAATTTGTCTCCTGAGTGACAGGCAACAGTATCACGGTGATGATGCCTTGGTTCGGCCATTTCTCTCCTGGGTCTGTCCATCCATCACGCCTCACGTCCACCCGGTGATGGATGGTTCTTACTAAGAGCGGCTCTGGTCCCGAAGAAATGCAGTGCACATCTTTCAGCAGTTCATAAGGGTTTCTGCTTGGAACCAGAATCACGGCCATGTCTTCCTCTTCCCTTTAGTGTAGAAGACAAGATGGCCGCCATTTCGACTTGCTCTTACCCTGTCAGCATGACCACATACTGGGAAAGATAACAGCTATAGCCTTAAAAGGCTGCTTTTGCCCATTTCATTCTTTAATTTATTTCTATAATTTCAGACAAGCACTGGGGACTCAGCAATGACCTTTTGTAAACCTAACTGGAGCAGTTAGACCACGGTATTGCTGTTGTATTCGTTCTGAATGAAAAGTTCTATCCTATCGAGGGTGAACACCAGACCTGTGTTCTGTATTGCCTGGTATGCATGGATGGATAGATGGATGGATGGAAAGCAAGATCAATACACCGCATATGACACGTAATGCTTTGAATTTGATATTTATTGTGAGAAATTGTATTTCAGGATGCTAAGTCCAATCTAAAAGTGTCCGACTATTTAAAACGTTCCACTGTATCTCCAGTTTATCTCAAGATATATTGAAATGAAAATCATGTTTCATGAGAAACCTCCAAAAAACAACTCTGAGCAATGAAATTTTCCTTTCCTGTTTCTGACTGTGATATGGCGCTGAGACGAAAGGATCATAGTAATAATTTAGAAAAACACTCTGCAGCCAAAAGGACTATATACGCACAGTAAACGATAATGGACCACATCTCACCATCCCTCATTTGTTACTTTTTTAACAAAATTTATTGTAGAGCGTTAAAAATTAAGCAGCATTGTAATCTGGAAACACTACGATGATTAGATAGCTATGTGCTACCCTAAGAAATCTTCATGGACTAAGGACATTTGACCAGTTTTAGCTTAAATGTGTTGTTTTTGTTAAAGAAACAGGTTCAGAGTATAGACATAATATAAAAGTATAATTATCTGATTAACACTACCGTAATAACTGGGCTCCATCCTTCCATTTAGAGTAATTTAGCCAATTTGTTTGCTTATCCAATTAAGTTCATCTGCTGTTTAAATTGAAAGCACAGGTCACAAGGTCAGTTGGAGAGTAGATGGAGTGCCATTTCATAACAGGGCTTGCATACATTTTCCTCACATGCTAAGGATAATTTAGGTTCAGTTTTTCTAGGATTATGGGAGAAACCGCAAACTCTAAGTGGATCCAAACCGCCAGCTTCACTGATAAAAGGAATTACTTGGTCTTCTTAAAGTCACAGTCAGTCTGTGACTGACTATAGGTATGAAAGTGAGTGATTTTACACATTCAGGGCTCTATTTTGATGATCTAACCCAAAGCTTAAAGCGCAAGGCAGAAGTAACATTTATGGGCGTGTCCAAATTCATTTCATTATTTTGAAGATGGAAAAAAACAGACTTTGCGCCAGCGCAAAGCACAAAAAGGTTGTCCTAACTTTCTTAATTATCCAGAGGTGTGTTTTGGGCATAACATGCAATAAACGAATCAGAATGGCACGTCACCTTACCTTCAAAAGGCAGGGGCGCATGAGCTGTGGCGGATTGCTATTATAATAGCCCGTTTACCTGCCGAACCAGATGGGTTTTCGGCCGAGGAAACGGACGTGCTCATGCGCGAAGTGAAAAGGCGGGAAAAAATCATTTACGGGAGCACCACTGGTCCACCTAAGCCTATCGAGGTGAAGCAGGTTTGGGAATATGGAGAGACATTTGTCTCAAAATGATTCATCCATAAGTTGTACTCTATAATAAAACATATATGAATAAAATAAAATAAAATAACTAAGAACCATTAGTGCACTTTGAGTGCGTACGTGTCCGTAATGAGCATCGTGCACCCACACATTTCTAAAACGTGCCCCCTAAATATCGTTTAATAATACGCCACTGACTTTAGATGTGGTTTTTGTTGGTCAAAAGTGCAATGTCATTTCGCTGCCTTAAAATAGCAACGCGCGGACAACACGCCCAACCACACCTCATTTTAAAAAGACCACTCCTACCAGCGGGAAGCGCGTGCAAAATCATTTGTTACTTTGAAAACGCGCGCTTCGCGTGAAAATGAGGAATGCGCTGGTACGAAACTAGCAAAACGACTTTGCGTCGCACTTTCTACTGATGCAAAATAGGACCCTTAATGTGTATGTGGTATGAACAAATGTTCTTTTTTATTTTGATTACTGTATGGATGGTCTCACTAATCTGGCACATATTTAATGCTTTCCCCCAAATGTCTTAATTTATTTATTTTGCTTTGTTATTTGGTTTTAACGTTTCCTGAAAAACTTAGCCCTAATGTTTATAGAATATGAAATCACATGCCGGGTAGTTCTGGCCCTCAGATTTGTTCTATATGCATAATCATGGCATGGAATGGATATTTTTTATTTTTTAAAACTAAGCTTTGCTTTGCTGGGATTAACTCCATGCATCAGCATTGTTTTGAAAACCGGGTCAGAGAAAATTCTCAAAAGCTCGATAAAGTCTACAGCTCATGTCCCGACAGTTGCAGAAATATGGATTAATATGATATGCCAGCAAAAAACACGAAATACTGCAACATGTTTCTTTGATTGCAATATGGCTTGTGACTACCTCTGTGGTTGTTCTGTTTGGTTTAATGAATTAATGGAGATAACCTTTTTCTGCAGATTAAAGATGGGCTTTGCTAGTTCTGGAGAACGAGCTGCTGTCTCAGTAAGACTGGGGTCACTCTTGTTGTCACGGTGTCACCTGAAACATGGCAGAAATCCATACGCATGCTGGTAAAAGCTGCCGAGAATACGATCGTCTATCATTTTATATGGAAAATATCAGGTTTTTCCTCAAAATAAAAAAAAAACTCTTTAAAGTTTTCACGAGGACTACAATGGGAGAATTTATTCTTCCAACAAAATTTTACATATCAATCAGGCGCTAAATGAAATGTTAAAAATATCACCATCAAAAAATCGAGAAGCCGTAGTGCGGAAGCGATAAAAGAAGAAAATGTAGGATTTGGTCAAGGGGCTGCATGTTCACTTTCCAGGAGTATCATTGAGATGAGGAATTTCACTCGGATGTTAAGAAATTTGTGATGACGTCAGAAGGCAGAAGCAGCCAAGACAGACCTTATGTCACCTGTCTTGATTCCATAACCTGGTTGCCTTAATGCTGGGTGTCATCTTGATATTCGAATGAAACCATGGCTTCAGTCTTCTGTTCTCCGGCTTCCCCTGCGTTAAAAGGTGCTGCTAACGCCATAATTTGAAAAGCTGTGAGGACGGGAGGTTTTGAACAGTCTACCCTGCACTCCTGGAATGAAATTAGATCACGGCTGGGTCACGATTTGTCGGTGGCATGGGACCAGCTGCCGGCAACTTTCTTACACAGCCTGACTGTGGCCTTGGGTGTCTTGGTTCAGCTTGTCAATCTTCACGGGTGACGGCCTGATTTGAATACATACTGTTTCTGTAGCACGTTCTCTCCTGCTTTCGACAAGCTGATATTTGTCTGTATTCCGTTTATAGCAAGAACAATTTAGAGCATAACAAGAAGATACATGTATAAATCACATATATATATACACAAACACAAAATTTCATTTTTTTTCTTCCTGCAAAAATTACTTGAGAAAGATTAGTTCAGGTGTGAGTTGGTAAACTACCTGATTGCAGGAATTTTAAGATGAAAAGAAAACAAAATGAATCTGAGGGGGGGGGGGGGGGGATTCAGTGGGAAATCCAATTTTCAATGTGGGGAGACCCCTCTGTGAATATTCCCAAGGGCTGGCACACACAAATCTCTGTGCATTAGCTGCAGCTCTGATCTGGGGGCAAAGTTATCGTGTCGCAAACTCTTTCAGTCTTCTCACGTTCTCGTTCATAAGCCCCAGTGGAGAAGACTTCAGATTTTTTAATGTGGTTTTTTTAATGGGAAAGAACATAGATGAACTAAGAAAGCTAATTGCTTGAGAAGCTAAGAAATGAATAGTAAATGCAAAGCTTTATCTAAAGAAAATAAACCACATCCGTTGCTAATTGCATGTGGTTCACCATATGTCTCTGTTTTCTTGCTTCCTTCTAACTCCTGATCAATCACCGATTAATTGGATGAGAAACACGATCCATAATGTGACAGTCTGGAAATGGCATGGGTATTTTCCTCCGCACTTCACGAATTTCTTCTGCTGCCTTAGTATATGACTGACATATTCGAGTCTAAGCAGGAATCTGGTCCTAAATTCTACATATACGGCTGCAACACTCCATCTCAGTTTGACGCTGCAGATCATCACCAGTATTTTTCCGGCAGGGCCTGCCAAAATTTGGTCTTGAGCATCCTTAAGCACAAAGCCCTGTAAGCAAAGAAAAGCAGGCCAGCTTCCCTGTATTAAACTAGGAACTGCACTTGTTCCAGTCCGGTGATGCACACATTTGGCACGGCGGAAAACCCAGTAAATCATTAAGTCTCAGAAGCAGACAGGCTTCACCTAGGCCCAAACCTTCATTTTCACAGCTGTATCGGTTTTGGCTACTTTTCATATGCTAACGCATTGACACTGAGAAACACGGAGGACAACGTGAAATTATTTTTTCAAGGAACGCGAAACACACCGTGCAAAGTGAACCATGAAGTCATACTCAAAAGAAGGCCACTTTGAGGGAACGTAAAAAAGTTAACTTTCTGTTTGTAGCTAAATATTTACCATGCCCCAAGAAGGAGGCTCTTATTACGTGCTTTCTGTGGTATCTTACCCAGATAAAAGTCATGCATATGTGGAAAGAAGCCATCTGCTTTAAGTAATTTCGATAAAAGCATTTGTGTTATTTATAAGTAAATAAAACACGCAAAAATCCTCATGAGGACATGTGCCAGGCATTTCCAAGCCAAGGATGCTTATCTGGATATTTTTAGCTGTTTATTTCCCAGACTAAACCAGTAGCACTTGCTTGGAGACCTTCCTTCACAGAAACACAAATCTTGTCATGCAGAACAGACAGTCCTTCTTACACAAAACAGTTCGGATCAATCGCTGTCGGCACAATGGTAAGCCTTGTCCTTAAGGTCCCATCAGTGAAAATACATCGGTTTGCTGGCATTAATCTATAATGTGTTTAACTCTGTGCATTGCCTGTATTATGGGAATCTATCGCCAGTGTCGTTTGCCAGTTTTTCTTTTTTTTTTAGAAGCAGTCATTATATTTGGAGATAAGATGCAAATAAATAGAATGTAATAAACATGAGTACTTGTCTACTTAGCCTTCTTTTTTTTCGTATCTTTGGGCTCTCACTGAGAAAGCAAGGACCATCATGGAAGATTTCGACAAATGCCGTTGAAGTGGAAGCAATTAAAACTCCTAATTACCCCAAAACCTAGACAGATGACCCAGTATTACTGCAGCGTTATTCTAGTGGAAAATTAATGCCCACATTCCCTTTGTTATTGGGAATTAGCAATCGTAACGGACTTGCCAGTGCGATCTGCAACATGCTACGACAATTAGCTGGTTAAGAAAGCAGCTGCTTAGGAACAGAAATTGCTTGGTGACACCTGAAATTACCCAAAAATGTGAAGCGTGGCTATAGAGCGCTGGACCTAGTAGCTAACGCTCAAATTAGCAGCAGACTAAAATGCTACAGTAAGCCTGTTGCTTTGGTAATCTGACAGCGGAAACAAAATGGTGCTTTTTAAACCGTTTTGCAAGCACCTTGTAAAAATGCATAAAATAAGAGTCTTCCTTCAGTAGCGATAACTACAGGAAGCACAGCCCACGAGGCCCCAGAGGGTGACAGTGGGTAACTGATTATCCCGGAGGAGAAGCAAGTGGTCCGTCAATCACAATGCCATCAGAATGATGCTGTATCAGTTACGTGTAGAAATGTCATAAACCAGTTCACTCTAGAATGAGAGCAGAATTGAGTTTACAGTCAGCCAGTTAAATGTTTGTTGCTACAGTCTTAGAAATACTGAGAAATACTCAGTGACTCTTAGCTGTTATATAATATTAACGTGCGTATTGTTTAATGTGCTCTGTTCTCCTTCGTACTCTTCCAGACACAGCCATGCTGGAACGGGACCACAGAATAGCCAGCTATTATAAATCACAGACGTAATATTATGGAATATTACTGTAGACACATTTCTATCAACTTTCCTCCAGCACCAGCATTTGCTTTGTGTTTGTTTTCTGTTGCTTGGGCTCCCTCTCGACGTCATGCAGTTATGTGATTCGGTGTCTTCAGATTGTCCTTAAAACCATGTCTGTCTTTCAATAGCCTGCGAGTCTAACACTGACCCCTGCCCTATGCTTCCCATGATTGGCTCTGAGCTTTTGCGTGCCTGTTTTTCATAAATGGTAATGGACAATGGATGCATGTTTCGACCTGTTATATTTCCTCGCCGTTCTGTTTTACCATATTCAATAGTCAACGTGTTGTTTGGTTTGTTTGTTTTAGCAAATTCCTGACGTCGACCCACTGAGCTACTGTTCGACATTTTCGTTTGGGGCTTTCTTCTCCTTCCTTTCTCTGCCAAACAGCCTGCAGATCCTGCAAAATTCCACTTGCATAAATGACTGAAAATTAAACGGACAATAAAGATGGGGCTGATGATCATCTCCCCGCATCTTCATCGTCATAATTCCACTACTTGGCTTTGCACAAAGAAATCCCTAAATAAAATCTCAAACCTGAGAAGCAAATAATAAATATGGACCAGTAAAAGGCACATTTGTAGATTAACGAGACAGCATTTGGACAGGACGTTTGACTGTCCAAAAACCTAACAATTAACAAACAAAAAAACGTGTTCAGTCCCTAGGTGATTGAGTCACCAGACAAAATTTGGCATGGCTGATTATTAACACGATAATGACGTTATCCCATGATGTCGCACTGATCCAATAGCAAAGGACACGGACGGAGGGCAATATCAGCAAGCAGATTCTTATTCTGTGCCTGCAAGGATATGACGAATGTTACAATATCATGTCAAGGAACATAAAAACGTAATAAGGCAGGAAGAGACGAGCACAACAGTAAATCTCATTAAACGTATCTATCTCCGCAACGAGGACCTGGCTTATGAAGTGGAGACCATCGCGTCGTAGGGAGTCGCCAGCCTCACGTAGGCCGCTGCGTTTCCCAGGGTCCATTTGTGTGTTAATAAAAACGAAACGGCAAGAATGTGTCGCCCCGCGTGAAGATGAATGATCGTATAAACCTGACATACTGCTCAAAGAAATGCACTAAACCGGGAGAGGTGTAAATCTATATGGATATTACTGAGATGTGGAATGTCAGGATGCACTACACCAGTAAACATTCAGACGTAATGAGGAGGAGCCCCGGTATTCGAGTCGCTCTTCTTCATTAATGCGTTTCCTCACTCTTCTTGCCTGCATATGCACTCACACTACGTTAAAAGCACTAGAGTGTCCCCTGCAGGCTAAAATGATTCATGTTTAGCTATTAAAACATTGGGATTTTGAATATTCATTTTTAAGTTCCTTAAAAAGGTATTTAACCCACAACCCTGTACTGGATGGATGGATGGATGGATGGATGGATGGATGGATAGATGGTATTATTCACCTTCATATCATAATACATATATACAGTAAATACTGAATATCTGAATATCCACAGTGACCCTGGGCTCATACCCATTCTATCCTGGGACAGGATCCAGGCTCACTGCAACCCAGGACTAGATAAATGTTTATGACTGATGGATTAATGGATGTATTATTTCATGTACGTTAATTTACACGTACAACACCCCTTCTGAAAATCCCAATTTAAAGACGTGATTTTCTTAAATTCGGGGGGATCAAATTTAAAATTTAAGTCACAATTAATTTTGTCACTTGCTCTCATCACTCATAACCAAGTCACATCAATTTGCATGCCGTGCACCAGTCACCTCATCCAGTTAACATCACCTGCTCATGTTTGACTAATTTGATCCACTAATTTAACTAAAAATTCCATTTGTGGTTCAAGTAGGCCTGTAAAAAAGGTACATTTATTCCCCCAAACGTTACAGGCGTTGTAAATGTTTATTAATGAGTGTGCAGTTGTTGTGTGATGAAGTTCACCATTTTGAAACACCTCTAATCTTTCAGTGTTGCGGTTGATTGCATTTATGAGTTTCTATTTCTGATGCTCCCTTGTCTCACAAGAGGCTCTCAGTACTGGACTTGCTAAGTAAACGAGTCCATCTGCATATGAAGGAGAAGAGGTACACAGAGGCCGTAACGATCTATCTGGAGCAAGTCGAAAGCAGAGCTGGAGAAGCTAAGCAGAGGTCGGCAGAAGGAGAAACGCGTCCTTTTCTGACCGGCGTTTGGTGGGAAGAGACCACGCTTACTGAGCAACCTGTGGGGGAAACGTAGAATGTGAACGATACCACGAACTGAGACCAGCTGCATGAGTAAAGTGATGACTGAAACCTGATGTGGTCCTGCAGAGCTAATATAAGGAGGCTTCTGAGGAAACAGCAGGGATACGAGAACTGGCAGATATTCCAGCATTCAGGGCCTCAGAAGCCGGGGATTATCCGTATCATGCTCTCTAAACACAACAGAGGGACATTTATACTGAGTAATAAAAAGAAGGGCTTGATAGAGAATACGTATTGTTATTACTGCCATGCAACATAAAATGTAAACTGATTTTCAGACCCAATAAAGATATATATGTCATCGTACACAGATAATACTGCATTTTACTCAACAGGCAAATACACTAATGGGTGTTTCTTGTAAATTATTTATGAGTAGATATGATACTATATGCTTCAGTTTTGATTTCTTATAATCCTTCTTTACTCAGAAGTAGCATGAATCGATGTATGAAGAAGACTCTGCTGTCACATCATTGAGAAAGATGGATGGATGGATGGATGGATGGATGGATGGATGGATGGATGGATGGATGGATGGATGGTTAATTAAGCTGCTGTAAATAATGATCTCAGATAAACTGTATCAAAAAAGACAGACATTTGCACTTTGATTAAATTGAAATGACAACGTGATAAACTGCAGTTGTCATTGAGTACTGAAGTCCCCTCTGCAAAGTGTCAATGTGTTCTTTTATTTCACCTCTTTTCATGACTCCTGCTGTGGCACCTGACTGACTGCCACCAGACTCATTGACCCCAGGAGCCGTCGGTTAGGTCTGGGCAGCCCGTGGAAGCAGGACGTGACATTCACCGGCCGTCTTGCGGCACATGACTCAAATGTCACCTCCATGACGCAATTACACTGCAAGGTCTACCTTCAGTGCTCTCACAGGGAAGTCGCTAGACAAATGAATTTGGTTAGCAGGGATGAGACATCAAGACAACCATTCTATTAAGCATCCGACTTAGATCATCATACACTTAATAATGTATCTGTTTTCCTTCTCTTAAAGCTGTTAATCGGTATTCATGCTGACTTGCAGAACAAAGGACTATAGATGAACTCACTGTGGTGAACATCTGAAGTCCTTTTTCCTGTCGAAGCTTAAATACAACAAAAGCATTTTCAGTACATGCAGGGAGTGTAAGGATTGAATCATGTAAGCAGGGTCCTTTCCTGCCTCCTGGTTGCTTTGCCGTGATGAATGACGATCAGACTCATTAGGAATTCATTGCATCAGCTGCTGATCCAGTGGAAGCAGGCTGGAATGATGCAAATAGATGCGCCCAGCGAAGACTGTCGTTGACGGCAGTGAGTGTGTGTCACACAGGACGACCGAGGGGCCAAGGCGTCATTTGCAATTTGGCCGGACGTTAATCCATCAGCGCCGCTGCATCCTTTATAAAGACGAAAGCACGTACGTGAGCTGAGGCACAGAAAGCTAACGGCACAGCAGAATGCTAGCCCACGCCATGGAGATGCTGAAGGCACGGACACCGATCCACCTGTTACTACGGGCTACCATTGGATGACCGTGTATCAGCTTCAGTCAAAACCAGAACTGTCCAGGTGTAACTCACTCAGCATCAGAGTTTAGTAAAGGCTGCTCTCCTCCCTTTGAAAATAACGACAATATAACTTTTTCATGTCTTAATTAACATGGCACTACACACATCTATAAGCCAACATATAATAATAGTTGAATTAAAAACTTATAATGAGGTTAAATTTGACAGTTAATCCTGACCATAGTAAGAAACCAATGAATGAGCAACACGTTGGTATACAGTATCAGGGTTAATCTGAGGTTGTTTATATTCTGCACTCATTCACTGGTCTCACTGATGTCCATTATACAAACAGATGTGGATCTCAGGAGAGGTTGTCCACAGAAGTAAGTTTATCATTCTTTTTTTCTAACATAGGACAACAAATTCATCATAGAAAATATCAGCCTTATCTTTTATGGTTTGAGAAATTGAATGTTGACTGCTTTGACATTGCTGATTTCAATATCTATACAAGCATGAATTTAAACTCGAAAATAAAGCCTGTCCTGCTAACCACGCTTTGCCTCTGGTGTTTATGTATTGATACTCAAAAAGGGTTTTATTTTAGTTTCCGTAGGCAGGTCCATAAATAAAACAAGGGCTCACTGAAATGAACAGATTGCCAAGCCTGACATGACCCCCAAAAATGGTTTCAAGATTTTGTTGCATTTCAAGGTGTTGAGGGGACCTGAAGGACATGCAAAGATGTACCTTTCACAGACTACTAATCTTCTGTCACATACAGGGGGTATGTGTGCAAAGCCAGCATTTAACTGATTTGTCTAGAAGAAATAGGCTTCATTAATGCATAAATGTTTTAAATTTAAATTTATTAAATTTATAGCTTGTACTACTGAATTCCATCTAGGGTGTCTCACACCATACCCTCTACACTGTCTGAGGTTCTAGGTCCCTTCATGACCCTGTACTAGATAAGAAGATGGATGGATGGATGGATGGATGGATGGATGGATGGATGGATGGATGATTCAGTCATGATACCAATGGCTCCATCCGCTGGTGAGAGCATTTTGTATAAATACAGCTTTGTGGTTATACTCTATTATTACAGGGTTATTATTATTATTATGAATTACACAGTAAAAAATGAAAATTTAATTTCTCCCAATGTACTAATTTCCATCAGGCCTTTAGTGTTTGAGATTGTGTCTGATGTCAATTCTATGTATGGTGCAAACTAAATTAAGCCCTATTATTAGACTAATTAACTCTAGTGATTACTATAGAAAATGACACAAAGAAAAAAAAAAAAAAACAGAATGTCTGAATTCATAGTGACTAATGGCTGAAGGAATAAAAGAGTACCAGACTGCATGATCATGAATGGAAGCTCTAAATGTGTTGAATGCATGTCACTTAGCCAAAATGAGATTAAAGACGCAACAAGTAGACACAGGGCTAATGACGCTTTATAAAGAAGCCACAAGTAGACACAGGGCTAATGACGCTTTATAAAGAAGCCACAAGTAGACACAGGGCTGATGACGCTTTATAAAGAAGCCACAAGTAGACACAGGGCTAATGACG
>JAACJT020002299.1:0-12449 GCA_009936485.2 Gymnarchus niloticus
TCTAGGTGAAGATGGGGGTCCGGAGCATGACTGGGGACAGTGGGGTTCTAGGTGAAGATGGGGGTCCGGAGCATGACTGGGGACAGTGGGGTTCTAGGTGAAGATGGGGGTCCGGAGCATGACTGGGGACAGTGGGGTTCTAGGTGAAGATGGGGGTCCGGAGCATGACCATGACGGTGGGGAGAGTCATGATCATGTAAATTCCTGCTGATCTGGACTGTGAGAGGCTGCCATACTGTACGCACACCCTCCCCCACCACCAGTGCCGTGTGGAACAAAGGAGCTGTTGTGCTGCTGGGTACCAGGAAGCACCCGATGAAAACCGAATTGCTTTTACAGACGCTGCTCAGCGCAGATCGATTTATCCAGGATTCATGGTTTACTCGGAGGACGCCAGTGGACACCCTGCTTAGACCTGTAGCTGTGGCTGTGCCCTAAACAGGCGGTGTACCCTTGCTGCATTAGTCATGCTGCTGTGTTGATGGAAGTGGATGGTTTAAACTCTCCAGGAAGTTATACTCCCATGAACTTGTCTGCCTGGCCTGACCCGCTTTCTGACCCAGTTCTGTGGAGTGTATTTGTCAGAATGGGTCACCTGCTCTGAAAGGCGCAGAGAAAAATGACTTTTTTTAAACACTGGGTGGGGTGTTCTGCATGTAAAACTTAAGCTAGTCTTTTTTTTTTTTTTTTGTGTGTCAGTTATAGTGGCCCTGTTGCTGTAGGAACCAGGAGGAATGACCAATCGGCAGAGAGCAGTGGGCTTTGTGGTGCAGGGGGTGGGCTCTGGCTAGATGATCGGCTCTTTGCTGAGCTTCTACAGGATAGAGGGCCTCTCTCTCCACAAAGGGCAACACAATTGGTATTTATTTGCTTTGTTACCCTGGAGCCCCCACTTCCATGCCTAGCCCCCACTCATATGACCAGGCAGAATTCAGAACCCCCCCCCCAATGAATGGCAAGGGTGGTGCTGGCTGGGACTTTGAGGGGGGGGGGGAGGAGAGAAGAGTGCGTTCCTAGCTGATCCTATGAATGCTGAGCAGGGCATTGTGATTCCGTGCTGCTTGTGGGGGGCTTAGCTGTATGAATGCCTCCCCCCCCAACCACTGCTGCCTACTGCCTTATAGGCACAAAGCTTCACTGTGTTTCCCGCCGTTGCCAACACTCTGCCCCCTGGCCAACTATGAGACCCGCACTCTCACACGTGTGCTGCGATAGGCCTGCCCCGAGCAGTTGGTCTGTGACCGCAGTTGTCCTGCCGAGATGCACATCGCCGTGCAACACGCTGTTGACGGCGCCCGCCGGCCTATCGCCCTCCTTTAAAGGGCACTTGTGAGATGGAGACGAGGTGGTTGTGTGGGAGGGTGGTGCCTACTGTAAGCCCCCCATTATAATAATGGGGGCGTGAGCCTGGTTAACCCCCCGTCTCTGTGACGGTCACCTCAAATGTCTTGGCCTCCTTGACACTGTTTCCTGTGTGTGGTACATCCGCCACATTGAGTGTTTTCGGCCTCCGTTTTCACGTGTTCCCTTAAACACACGGCTCTTTTCAGATGGTGGGAAGCCTCCCGGAAAGGCGGCACCATCCTGGGCTCCCCGGGCATGACTGGTGCTGGGTTTTCATTTTGCGGTGAGTCGTTTTTAGTCATAGGCTAGGAGAATGCTGTTTGGGCTTCTCCCAGCCACTCTTTGGCTCTTTTTTTATCCTCGCCATTATCTCGTGTTTAAATGCTAAGAGCTGATGGCTTAGGCTGTTGCTGATCTTTAGCTTAGTATTATTTCTCCTTTTTATGGTTTACTGGACACTTTAGCTTTTTCCACTTTTTTTTTTTTCCTGTAATAAAAATTGAGTGTCACTTTTCCACTCCCAATATTTGCTGAGTATTCCCAAAAAATTAATTTGTCATAAAAACGATCAGCATAAAGCAATCAGTTTACCAGTAAGGACTGAGAGATGTCCCTAGTCAGCCGCTGAGCTCTGTGCTCATTGGCTTTGGCTTCCTTCACAGATCTGCTCTTCCTCCTGTGGGACCCAGTTACCGAACAGGATTTTTATTTTGGGTCGTTGCAGTAGTTGTGCTAATGAGGCCTTCCCAGTGCCCTTTTCGTTGCCTGTGGTTCCTTCCTGTTGTCCACAAAGCCGTGTCCTCCTTCCTCGTTTCGCTTCCGTCGTTCCCCCTTGTTGAACAGCTGGCACTCTGTGAAGTCGAGTGTTCCCCTTCCCTGCTGCGGAGGTTCTTCTGCACAAGCGGCGTCTGCCCTCTGCCTCTGTTTGCTTAACCCCTCGAGGAGCGTGGTAGCGACATCACTTCCTGTCTGTGTGTCACTATGCGCGTTTTTGCCACGCTTGTTTGTGGACTGAGCGTGCCACACGTCAGTGTCGGAGAGGCCATATATAGACTGTAAAACTCTTACACGCACTGCAGCTGTCTGTTTTTAATCGCTTAGAGAAATGTCACACCGTTTAAATTGAAATTCCCCTAAGGCCTCAGCTGTACTGCGTTAATTACTGCCTTCCTGCTTTCTGTACACTTTTTGAGACAAAGCTATGGGATTTTTCCTAGGCGTGTCCTACCTCGATCCAGCAGAGGGCACAATGCCTTACGCGAGGAGGATCCATGCTCCGTTAATTCAGAACTGCTTGGCACTGGCCCGTTTAGGTCTGTACGCAGCTCTGCCTTCCTGCAATTTGAGCCTGGTCCTAGATGTGACCAGTCGCTAACCAATTTAAATAAACCCGCCAGTGTAGAGTATAATATGAACCGGGGGGGCTGTAAAGCATTTCCCCGAAGGGGCAGCTTACATAATGTGTGTTTATCACTGTCCTTTTGCTTCCTCAAGAGTCTGTTTGCTGCCTATGCCGTTTGATGGGTTTCAGCTGTGCTCAGCAGTTTTTGTTTGTTTATGGCTGCAGTTTACTGCGCTGGGCCTGGCTGTTCCTTTGTATGTTGAGGCTACGAGACTTTTAGTGAAGGTTTTTCCGTTCCGGGTGCTGATCCGAGGGTGAGCGCAGCACTGAGCGTTCAAAATAGCGTGGAGAAATTTAGAGGTTTCAGAACGGAATTCCGCTGCTGCAGGTTGGTGTGTGTGTGAGGGAGTGTGGGTATTTTGGCTAAAATCTCTGCCAAATAGCAGTTCAGTCCACGACTGGTTAACTGGAATGTGATGGACCCGTGACCTCTAACTTTTGGCCTACCTGAGAGAAACGCACACACGCTCCTCGCCACGGCCGATGTCCAGCTATCAGGCATTTAAAGGCAGCACGCCGGGTTGAAACAGCAGTGCCATTCCAGGTGCTCATTCCGTGGTGCTGTCGTGACGATGCCTGGGGGGGTAGCTGGAGGGCCTGGTGAACTACTTCTCAGTGCAGTGTTTCCTCGGTGGCTCCTGGAGGTCACGTCCAAGGAGCCGGGTCCACTTCAGACACCCACATTCCAGACATACGTCTGTGGCTCGTTCTACAGTTCTCAGATTATCTGGGCGGCATGTGAGCACGGGGTCTGCTCGAAGGGGGCCTCGGACCTACAGGTGCGGGAGTCATTGTCTCGAGTGTTCCGCTCTGTCCTCATCTCGTCACCGTCTGCTGCTGTTTCTGTACCTTGTCTTCAAGCCGATGGCCGACACATCAACCCCAGACCCGGCTGCATCTGTCGCTGGTCTGCATTTCCGTGTTTTCTCGCACCCGCGTCTACTGACTACTTGACTGCCTTATCCCGCGGTGGCTCGCGGTGCCACTTTAAGCACTCCTTCGTGCCCTCATACCCTGTGAGACTTAGCGTGGGTTGAAGGTGGCAGGCGTGTCTGTGTGGGGATGGCGATGTGTACAGCCGCCACCACAGGAAGGCGGCAGTGTTGCACCATGCTGTCCTGCTGCGGTTCACAGTTTGATAGGAAGTTTAATTAAAGCACGTAGCTACGGTTTGCTGTGTCTTCTGTGGGATTCCAGTCTGTAAACTTCCTGTGTTTAGCTTGATCGGCCGACCACACCACTGCCTATCTTTAATTACTCTGCTGGGCCACGTTTTTATGGCGCTGCAGCCCCATGTAAATATAGTTAAGAAGGTCCCTTTCATCCGTAATTATTCACATCTGTCTCCAGTGTAGTCGTCATTAGACCCTGCTGTTTTATACTGAGGTACTGGACAAAAACCTCAGTGGGATGTCATATGATAAATGGTGAATGTTGCGGTTATGGGTGTCACCACAGGTGGCGCTGTCGAGCCAAAGTCAGTCACTGCATGGATGACTGTTAGGCAGTGGGGCCTTGACCGCTTTCCTCATGCCCTTTGGATCGAGGTGGGCATTTTGGCTCAGTGTATTCGGGCCACCTTTGATACTTGGCAGGTGACACTGCTTCTACTGGAAGCGAATAGTGCCAGCTCTGCAGGAGACTTTCTGCTTAGCCACCCTCAGACTAAAATGCCAGTGACCAGGGTGACGTAAAAAGCCTTTACTGAATTAGCCATATTAGCTGGGGCAAGCGCGTCATCTGTGGGTTTAACTATCGCCTGACTGGAGGATCTCTGGCTCTCCAGGTGGAAAAGGTTAAGGGGGGAAAAAAAACTAAATTAGTAAGCAATCAGACAGGCTTGGAGTAAACTGAATCCCTGATGGGGAAAGCCTTGGTGGACCTAGTGGGGGTCCCTGGCTGGGCGATGTGGAAGCCCTGCTGCCGTCTTACCGTGTGGTCGGATGATCCGCTGGAACCACGCTGTGGAACCCCCCCCCTTACTCTGTGTCCAGTTCTTCTGTACTGTGGGTGATCTGGCTGCTTAGAGGGTCCAGAAGGCGGAAAGGGCCGGGACCCCCAGCTGCTTGTGTTCAGCCGCGTTCGCTCACTCGACCCGACCTTCTGATCGGCACCGGCAGCTGCCCCAGTTCCTCCCTCGATCCCGAGCTTCTGTCCCCTGCCAGGGAACGCAGATGTCGCTGCAGGGTGGCGCCGGAGAGTGGCTTCCTCACTGGCGCGCTTGTGCCACTGTGATTAAGCTGTGCGTGGAACCCGGAGTGGGCCACTCTGTCTGGCTCTTGGGCCTCTTAACTGCTGTGAAAGTTTAGAGGACTCGATCGGGTGGACGGGCTTGATCTGGACTGTTGCTGATGCTGAGAAGAGCCCCCCCAGGACCGCTAGTGGCTGTATGTCAGTGTGGTGTAAGACCAATCAATCAATCAGGTTTGGAGATGGTTTAGGTCCTGCAAGCTTGCATGTGGAGACAGAAGACGGTCCTATCCATCTCTGCTGGGGATGTGCTGTCACGAGGAGCTTGCATTTCTGCTGGACTGACGGTGCCAGATTAGAACTCGTCTCACTGGGTCTGTGTTGAAAAAATAGCGGCCCCTGTGTCTATTGTGAGCGATTGGTTCTGGTCCTCCTTGGCCCACTGCCCAGCCGAGGTCGACGAATAGGGGTATGATCTGCAGCGGGAAACCCGAGGAACCTTTTCCAGCCTCGGTATGCTGAGGGAGGTGCCACCCCTTGTTCTGAGATGAGAAACGGTGAAGCCCCCCTCCCTGGGGATGGTGTCTTAACATTAGTCTCCAAGGTAACTCATGGCTGCTCTGGGTCCTGCGTGAAGATCTTTTTATACTGTTAGATAGGTTGTTGCACGTTTTCACAGCCTGGTCTGCCTGGACTCTGTCGTTCCTCTTCCTCCTCGCCATCCTTGAATGCACGTTAGTCTGCCAGGTTGTGCTTCGCTTATGTAGTCCGTCTGCTGGCCACACTCGTCTCTAATTGAGAAATCGCCCTGACCTTCCGTTCACCTGACTGAAAGGTTCTCTCTAACCACTGTCTTCTCAAGGCTGCTCCCCAACGTGGCCCTCAGATTCAGCCTGTTCTGCCACAGTTTATGGTATCGATGGCAGTTGCATAACTACCCTGAGGGACCGAGAGAAGCGTCCTGCATTCACGGTGAGTGATTTTTGCAGAAGCGGCTCAGTTTCTTAGTCCAAAAGTGGGTCTTATCTAAAAGCGGCCGACTTTTGCTGCGGCACTCCGAAATCTTTTGCGTCCAGAGGGTATTCGGTTCGGTTCAGATTTCTGGTCCTCTGGTGGTTCTTTGGCATAGTTGCCAGAGGGACGGGTGAGTGTGGTGGGGCCTGGTTATTCAACAGGCTGCCCATGGGCGAGCCTTCACCCATCACCAATTTTCCCAACAGCCCCTTTGTTTCCCCCTGAGCCGTACGGCTAGATGGACACCTAGTGGTCAGTGCTAAAATCTGCGCGTCACTTTCTGTGAGGGTGCATTACAGGGGGAGAAATGGGCCATCCCTCAAGCTGTCCCAAATAAGTATGTGAATGTTTCAAAGCTGGTGGATTTTCTTTTGCTGTGGTAGAAGCTCAACAGTCCACCTCATAAAATCGAGGCACTTTCACCTGTGACGTGGCATTGATGCGGCCACCCCATCTCTGGAACCTCTGACAGATCTATTCCTGTGACTTGGCCCATCACCCTAGACTCAGCGGCTTGGCCAGAGATGGTCTTGCTTGGTAGCGCTTCGAGTCCCACTGCTCCCGTTTCGCTCGCCGTCTTGATTCGAGCCGACTGGCCGTGCCGGAGTCACTCTGCCTTGTGTTACGAGATGAACCTGAACTGCTCCCATGGATATCTGCCTGTATGCGAAGCTGCTCTGTCACGCGTGAAATTTGCCTTTCGATGAGACACTGGCGGGGCCCCGTGAGTGCCTCGTTAGCATCTCGCCTCGACGGACGGCGCTCGGAGCCCATGGTGGCATGAATAAAACATCGGCGGAGCTTGAAATAATGCCGTACGAGTTAACGAGCCTTCGGATGCTTCCAGGTCGCCAGCTTCGATGCCACGGGAGCCCAGCCCCTGGCCCTGCAAGTCCCCTGAGCTAACTGCTAATTTATCAAGGAGTCCCGTGGATGGGCCCATCCCGACTCAACCTCTTGGTGTTCCCTAGCCGCTCTCCTCCAATGGGGTCCCCAGAGACGGTGCCAACCCACTCTGTGCTCCATATGCAGTTCTGAACCGGAGATGGATGTCTGGTCGTTTCTGCGATTTGTTTAATGAGCTGCTGGTAGTTCACCCTTGGTACACTGTGTCTTTAAGACCGGTTATAAATAAACGTGTGATTATTCTGTGGTTTTAATGGTGCATGACGATGACGTTCTCGAGTGCGGAGCCTTCGGTCAGGTGCGGGGTACGTTTTCTGGCACTGGGGGGCGCTGATTGGCCATACACTCGTGTATTATGTGCACTTCTATTTCTTGGGTTAATTTCATACATCAGCACACGCATAAGTAAGCCTCATCCAGCTGTCGTCTAAATCTTCTGGTTTTCTGTTTTTAGATGACACCGAACATGCTGCAAATGAGCCAATCACGCGCACTCAGTCTTGAGGAGGGCCAAGATGCGTGCATTATTAATGAGATGGCTTTGGGCGGCCGATCAGCAGTTTGAGCCGGTAGACTGAGGCGTGATGTCCCAGGACTGGGCCTCTTTCAGAATTCGGGGCCTTGCTTACGGATGTGCGTGTGACCATGAGAGAAGAGGTGTCTTTGGTGATGTGGAGAATTCATTGGGCATGGCGGATCCTCCCAAAGCCATTTCCTGTTTGCTGTATCACTGCGAGACTGTGCCGGCTCCTGTTTGCGAGGCGTTTCTGTGAGGACCCTCTGCGTTCCGAGCCGATTATTCCCTTTGTTACATTCGAGGGCTACTGGCAGTGCGGTGACAAAGTGTTTCCATGCTGCCTCACGGTCAAGGTGACTCGCACCCGGGGATGCAAGGCGGGCTGTTTCCCAGCCCTGAGCAGGGCTCTCACCCTGTATGTTTTTTCACAGCTGATTTAGAGTCTGACAGTTCTCTGCGCTACTGTTTAGACGTGTTTTATTTCCTGCTTTCGTCTGCCAGACGGTTTCATCTCACTTCTACAGGACTGGAGGGTATATGTTTTCTCACTTGGTCTGGGTACGAGTGCCTGAAGGGGAGTGAGTGCCAGAAGGGGGCACTCCTCACATCCACTCCTGTTTTAGGGCAGCCGTTGGCAGTCGTTTTTCTGTATTTTGACTTCTCTAGAGTTACTCACCCCGTCCTTCATAAAGGGAGCAGACATGCTGCAGAAATGTGGTCAGCTAAACACCTAAGGCCATTCTTAAATTTTGCATTTGACAAATGTACATTTATCCACAGCATGTGAGATGGATGGAGTGTTAGGAACCCAGAGTAGTTTTAGCTACCAGAGAAGGCTGAGATGTAATGTTATTCCTGAGTGGAGCAACCTTGCGCTAGCAGACCAGCGGCTTAGATGGCACCTGCCAGGAGAAGAGTGATGATGACAATCTTTGCAATGGCTCTTCTTCACAACAACTGAAGGATACGAAGCTACTGACCATCAGGCTTCTTGTCTAGTCTGAACCTTAAGCCTGACACGCAGAGGGGTTTAAATTTTTTTTTTTTTTTTTTACACAGGAGCAAACTTGGAAAAGGAACACTTTTTTTTTTTTTTTTTTTTTAATTTGCAAATGAGGTCTCCTGGGCCGTGTGTGTGTCTGCGTGCTTGCAGCCCTGCCACAGTCTGTAGATCTGTTTCCCTTCGCTGCGGACGTAACATGACGCAAGCCGCGCCTGTGGGTGGGCACCTGGCTGGTGTACGGAATCATCACACCTCAGCTGGACATGTCCCAAGCAGCGCATAAATCCAGACTGGGTCCAAACGATTATTCATGACCTGAAAAGGAATGCGATCTTCGGGGATTTAACGGAAAAGTCCAGTTTTTATGGTCCTGAGATGCACGGTGTCATACCTGGAATTTTTGTTGAGCGGAGTGTGTGTCTGTGTGCGTGTGCTGACTTCTCTGCCTGCGCTTCCCTCTCCTCGGAGGTAGTAGCTCAACGGGAAGCACCGTCTGCTTTCAGCAGGTTGTGGCATTGTTTGGCGTCATCGTCCCGTAGCACCGTCTCCTGTGTCTTCCATCTGCAGCTGGAAGCCCCCTGCATTTCACGCCTCACCCTTCAGAGAATGACTTAGAATGGAGTGCCTCTGCATAGCTGGGGGTGGCGCGATTCTGTCTCAGAGAGGCAGGGGGGCAGCAACAGAATGTTCTCGTGTAGACTTTAGCTACCGTGCTGCCTGGCCCATTGGTGGTGTCCCGACCGAGTTGTCTGTTTCACAGCCGTGGTTCATCCACCTTCCTGCTCAAAAGCTCAGTGTAGTAAGGGGTGGAGGTAAGAGGGTTGTTTAGGAGCACTTGGCGTGGGACTCAATTTTCTACACCCTTTAATACACACTTTAGAAACCCTCAAACTACAACCCAGTTTTAAAAGAAGCCAGGTTCCCGAGCTTCTCAGACGTCTGACCGGTACACGGGGTGTGTCTTCAGACCTCTTGAAAGTGAAATCAGGCCGCATCGCTGCCACGTGGCCTTCTATTAATAACCGGTCATGGCTTGCAGAAAAATGGAAAGATTGTGTGTCGAGCTGGGCTGACCTGGGCAGGGTCTGGCCTTTCCTCAGTGCCTTAACGTTGGGTTTGGGGTTAAGGGATATGATTGTGTTACCGGAGAGTTGAATGTGCGGCCAGCAGGGTGTCGGTTCACGACACAGGTGTGGTTATTAGCCTCTTGCATTGATTTGACAATTAAATAAGCCCACTTCCCGGCTTCCTCCTCTCACAGACGTTTTCCCCCGTGGGTCCCGGACGGGCCGAGTCTCCTGTCTACACCAACCTGCAGGAGCTGAAGATCTCCCAGTCCAGCCTGCCGCCGCAGCCCTCCAGCGCCCCGCTCCATGCGCTGGGGGACTGGGAGACGCACCGGGATGCCAGCGGCCGCCACTTCTACTTCAACCGAGCCACACAGGAGAGGACGTGGAAGCCGCCTCGCACCCGCGACACTGGCAGCGGTGGGCACAGTGAGACCCCAGGTGCCGGGGATGTCGAGGTAAAAACCCCAGTTGGTAAACCCTAGCCTCTTATAACCCAAGTTGACCTACTGGGGAATAAGAATCAAAACTGGTCCTCAATCAGCTTTCTCCACATTGAGGTCCAGGTCTATGAGCACAATGCAGAAGAAAAGCATGAGAACAAGCAGCATTGCTAAAGGAGATTTTGCTTTTGAAGCACTTCTATACACCCCTGGCCCAAATAATGTGCCTCAGTCTTGTAACGATGATTGAATGACACCACACTGCCCCCCTGTGGCCAGAAGCTAATGCCACAAGTTTCTCTGTGTTGTGTGTCATGTTTTACTGATAATTTGTGGTTTTGTTTCTCATGTCAGGAAGGCCTCACTACTACTTCTGATTTCTAGTTGCATTTTTAATAAAACACACCTTTTTAGTCTAGTTTACAGAGACTTTAGGTAGTTTCTCTCATTTCCCAGCTAGGCTATAGGCTTAGTTGTAGAGCTGGGTGGCCATCAGTGCCATTGACTATAGACGAATTGTTGTGTCAGCGTGGTCACTCCTGCTTCGCACGTTGCTGTGTGTCGGAGTGCTGGCATTCAGGGATTCCTCATGTCTGTGTCCCCACTGGCCTGTCCCTCATAGTTATGCTGCCAAATATAGTTATGTTAGGGCTCTTGCTGTTTCATTGTAGTTATTCTGCCATTGCTGCTCTGCTCATGCACTTTAATACTGTGTTAATGAACTTGTCCTGCACGGCACAGGCCGGTCCTCTTCTGGCCGACCCCTTGAGTCTGGTTCCTCCCAAGGTTTCTTCCTCCTCAGGAAGTTTCTCTTTGCCGCCGTCGCCCTTTGCTTACTCTCTGGGGACCTTGGGCCCGGGACTACGTAAAGTACTTTGTTGACAATGCTCTTTGTTAAAGGTGCTACGTAAATAAAATTCAATCGTTTTAAAGGCATCAACGACCTAGGTTTCTCTTCTGATAAGCAAACTGTATCTACTGTCAGCAGGTTCTTGTGCTGTATTTTTCTCCTCCTCCTCCTCATCATCTGTAGGGGGAATTGTGACCAGTGGCATTTGAAGCTGAATGAAATTAGCCATTATTTCAAAATAACTTACCGAGTGTAAATGCATTTCTTTCCATAAGGCACCTAGTTTGTGTGTCTGTTTTGACCCTTTGGCACAAGAGTAAACCCCACCTTTAGGATTTGCGGTGTTTCTTTTTTGAGTATGGAGCCATTCGAAGCCCACGTGCACCTCCACGTAAACCAGGGTGGGGGTGTCTGCTCCCGGTCTAAGGCTGTGTCTTTGGCTTCTGACTTCTTTCCTCCCGTCCACCGTGCTTGTCCACAGGGTCGCTGCGGGCCTCTCGTCTAACGATGGTGATACCTGCACCTGCTCGTTGGGTTTCCTGGTGCTTGGTGTTTCACGACCTCCAGCTGCGAATCATCCAAAAATCCTCTGCTAATTTGTTCTTTCCTTTCTTTCATCCTCCTCCTCCTCCTTTCCTCACTCCCTCCTCCCGGTGTTGACGGCAGCCTCCGTCCTCGGAGGACACCTGCTACAGCACGCACTCCAGCCAGTCCGACAGTCAATGCGGGTCGCCTCCCCGCGGCTGGTTCGAGTCACTGGACGAACACGGACACACCCTCTATGTCTCTGAATACACGAATGAGAAGGTACTGGGGTCTCTCTCTCTCACATCGCTTCTCCTTCTGCTGCTCTTTGACCTGGGGGGGAGCCGCAAAATTGTCGAGTCAGGATTCACGAGACCGTCGGAGGGATTCGAGGACTTTCTGTTAACGCTCGACGTGCTATTGACATGCCGTTCCCTTTTTTTGGGTAAAAAATATTTGTATCTTTTTATGTCCCCCTCTAACTATGCCCACAACTCTTGACCTTTCCTAGCTGGTGTTAGGCTGGCGCCAGATGGTTGGCTTTTGCCCTGTCACAAGGGGGTGGCGTGTGTCAGAATATGGGGTGTACTTCCCAAACAGACATCCCCCGTGTTTCCGTCCCGCCCAGTCGTACTCTTAGAGTGATTTGTTTGTGACGTTCGGCATCTGGACTCGGGGCAGAAGTTTGACGAACTTTTGTTTTTATATGTAATTCTCTTCTGCTCATGTGTAATGTATGCTTCTGTATCCTGACCTTTGATGCGTGTGTGCATTTTCTCAGTGGATCAAGCATGTGGATGACCAGGGCCGGCCATACTACTACAGTGCTGACGGCTCCCGTTCCGAGTGGGAGCTGCCCAAAGTAGGTTTCCCCGCTCGTGCATCTGTCCTCGAAACAGACCTGAAGTTGGACCCGTGCGGCCACACGCTTCACCACGCAGGGCTCATGCAAATCAGCTGGTTAAAGGGCAAGATCAACAGGATGGTTATGCGGTGCCGTTATTTTTAGAGTGTCCTGCAGGGGGTGGCAGGGAGCCCGTTTCAATTCCCCTGGCTTTCCCTGTGTGCATGTGTAGACGGAGATTTCCTGTGTCTGGTCTACAGGCACGTGTTTTTTTGGGCCCTGCGCCGGGGGCGCGCTCCCCGGGCCGTCGGCCGTCCGCCCCGCCCGCCCCGCTCCCCCCCCCC
>JAACJT020002300.1:0-12448 GCA_009936485.2 Gymnarchus niloticus
ATATCTATATCAAAGTTTTATACTTAGAATAGTCACTGGGTTTCATATCAGTTTTTAAAAAATGCATTACTTTGCACTCTGGTAACAAATATTACAAAATGTTTGAAGGCTGCAAATTAATATTAGAAAGCGAGCAACAAAATCAGCAATAGAAGAGAGCTCAGTTTGGATGATCACTTGCACTTCCATAGTGATTAATCACTAGCCACATTCCCAACTAGTCTTCAGTAAGTCAGTTAATGAAACATAACAGGTACCAAATAGACAAAATATCTAAGATGTTAATGAATGAATGTTGGTTGGACTGGTGAGAATAGTTGAAATTATTGAGTGTATTGGTTCAATTTTCTTTGAGTTTGTGCTGTTTTCTTGAGTTTAAGCCTTACAGCTTTAAAAAGGCCTTGGTTATATTGCATCTAAATTTCACCCAGCACCTTTGTTCCAGCAATGGGGCACAGGTCTACCTCACCACAAATCAGATTTATTGTTAGCCTTTTAAAAATGAGTAATGCAGTAAGACTATTTCTGGATTAGATCATTTAAAATGTGGTTAGAAAAAAATATGTTTTGACATTTAATATTTGAAAATGCCATCCATTTTTTAAATTCAACCCCAGCACCAAGAAGGGTCATAGTGAACAGTCTCTGAGAAAGTACATCATTTTTAGACAGGGCATACCCTGAATGGTGAATCTGTTTTTGCTAAGTCATTGTGTTACCTGGATACTGGGGCTGTGCAACACTGCAATAAAACAAAATGTACAGTACAATTTAAAAGCATCTTTATTTTCACAAACAAATAGAGCACTAAACTGGTGTGCTCTATTTTTTGTGAAGTCCTTGAGTATGACAAAGCTATTCGCACTATTTAACATAACAGAGGTAGGATAAGGATAAGTGTGGTCAGTTAAGATCTTTAAAGACCTTTTTTAGGAACATTTATCAAAGCCTGGTTGTTGATCATTTTGAAACCATTTATCCAGCCATTTCAAGGATTCTTTAATTTGACTGTACCACAACTAGGTCCAAATAAATCCAAATAAAAACATTTCTGTACAACGTCCTCTCAACAGATATGTCAAACAATTTGCATGACTGAAGTCCCATTATTTTACGAAGGCCAATCACTGCATTCCACAGTAAGATCATTTTCAGGCATGATGATGGTGCTATCATGATTTCAGTATAATTACATCATACTGATGCAAAATTCACTAGTCTTTTGCCTTGTCATCATTTACACAAAATACATAGCTTAAGACCTTTAAGATAAGCAGTTTATGCTTATTGACCCACAAGTTCATCTAAGCTAGAGAAGCTCACCTTTGAAGCAGCAGTTAACACATTTTTCTCATAATTTATATGCAGACATTGTCATGAAAAAGTTTTTGCCCCTAGTCTGCATTTCCTATGTTTTTGTACATTTGTCACGCTTTTAAATTATCGTGTTATTTATGGAAAGAAAAAAGTTATACAACATCTATATTACCCATATCAAAAGTAGTTGTCCTCTTAAACTTAACTGGTTGAGTCTCCTTTAGAAGCAACAACTGCAACAAAACACTTCTGCTAATTGGATATTAAAGTTCCACAATCAATGTGGAAAATTTTTGGCCCACTATTCTATGCAGAATTACATTAATGCAGCCACACTGGAAGGTTTTTGAGCAAGAACTTCTCACTTAAGGTCGTGCCACAGCATCTCTATAGGATTTAAATCAGGAATTAGTCTTGGTCACTCCAAAACCTTAATTTTGTTTTTTGAACAATTCAGAGGCTAACTAGTTCTTGTCCTTTGGAGTATTGTCATACTGTGTAACACAATAGCATTTAAGCTTCAGATCACAAACTGATAACTAGACATTATCTTTCTGGATTTTTCTGTGAAAGAACAGAATTTGTGGTTCCATGAAAGGCAAGCAATTATGCCAAGAACAGTCCAAAGCCTGGCTGAGAATGGAAGAGAGTTGGCATAGGACTAACTACCCCACCTTGTTAAACATTCTTAGCCAGAGTAATGCTGACAAGAGCGCAATACAACCCAGCCCCAAGAAGAGATGAGTATTCATCAAGAAGATTAATGACCCCATGGGATGAAAGCCAGAAGTCTCTGTGAGCCATATCATTGTCTAACCTTCTTTCAACCAGAGCAATCAATATTGGGATCTGGAATGTAAAGACCATGTATAAAACTGGTAAGACATTACAAGTAGCAGCACAAATGAGGAATCAGTGAAATGCTTGAAATCAGTGGAATATGATGGATATAGTCAGGCCCAAAAAGATATGAGGAGGAAAATGGCCCACACACCCAGGAAGTAGCACTGATATCATCTTGAACATCTCAGAAAGCACTTGTAAGATTGGATGTCCATGGCTCAAGGATTATTACACCAGCCTTCTGAACTAAGAAGGAAAAAATTACCATGCAAGTTATCCAGTGCTACACATCAATAAATGAAAGTGAAGAAGAAATCAAATACCAATTCTAAAGTAGTCTGCACTCCATCCGAGAACAATGCCCATAGGAAGACATCTGCATCCTAACGGGAGAGTTCAATATGTTCAACATTCAACAGTGGGCACGGATAACATCAGGTTTGAAGTAGTTTTGAAGTAGACCTTCAGAAACAAGTTCCAAGCACTGCAGGTACTGCCAGAGGGAGGACAGTGCATAGCAATGGAACAAAGTCAAGGAGCCATTAACATCAAAATGCTAAGAAGTTCTGGGCAGAAAGAAGTACCAACACGCAGAATGGATGACAGAGACCCTTTGTAAGATCCAATAGACAGAGGAGGAGGAGGAGGAGGAGGATGATGATGGTACTAATAATATTCACACATTGGCCTATTTCTTATTGCTGAAAAGGATCTATTTAAGTGATATTTACATGCAACTGGGTTGGCAGCAATTAAACATGGGTGTGTCTAGTCTAATTGAACCCAATTATCAATTAAATTTCATTATTTGGTTGATTAAATAACTTTTTCACAAAGGGTCATTTGGTGCTAGACAACTACTGTATATTCCTTCAGTAAATTAAATAATTATTTATAACCTGTATTTTGTCTTTACTCAGCTGTATCTGCCCTATATAAGTTTGGCTTTGGAGGTCTGAAACAATTAAATGTGACAAATATCGAAAAATAAAAATACTTTTTCATGGTTATTGTATTAAACTATGCATTTAATTTTAAGAATATTTAATTTGAAAATTTAAATATTTTAATATTCAGCAGTGTCCATTAAATGATTTGACACCCTCAAGCCAGTTTTAAACCCCACAACCCTGGTAGATGACAGATTTTAATATACTTACAATGTATGTGAGACCATATTTTCGCAGAATATTGGCATGATATAGATCTTCCTGTAGTATTTTTTCGACAGTTTCAGAATTAATTGCACTTCCATTAGGGTATATAAAATATGCTCCCAAAACAGTAATCTCTGAGGCTCTGAAAACAAATCCATATAACAAAATTGACACAACTACAAGGACTCTTTTTAGGAAAGCAGTTTGTGGATTTTGCACGTATTTATGCAAATTCTTATATGTCCTTTTTTTTAATTTTTAATGCAATCTAAAGTTTCCACTGAAAGAGCATTGTAGCTATAGATGGGAAATGAGGATTATCACTACTATATCAAATAATTAAGCATTCTACAGTTAAAATGTCAGCATTCCACTTTAAGAGTTTTTGCATGTCTGCTATTCTATGCCAATTAGCATTTATTACTACTGACCCCAGCATCCTCTTTTAGCCCTTCATTAAATATAGCATGCATTTTATTAGATTGTCCTGAGACTCCAGAAGAATACACAGATAAATGTAATGTGCATGGAAATATTTTTTATTAAATGTGTATGCTACCAGCAAAATGTAAATTTGGTATGAGTTTTATTCTCCTAATATTTAAATCACTACGGGAAAATAAGTTTAATGTTTTACTTTTGTTGGAGGATTTTATGATAAATGTTTAATAATTAAAAATGAAATAAGAAATACTAAATAAGAAAAAATTAATTTGTACCTTTGTTCTGTACTTTCAGTTGCAACTTCCAAAATTTGAACAAATGATTTAGTTGTGGCTGAAAGAGTCCTACAGTCAAATATAGATTCACATATTTCAGTATTACAAAACTATATTTAAAATGTTTACACATAGAGAACAACAGAAAACTAGACACATTCATATAAGTAACATATAATGCTCAGAATATATATGTTTACGTTGAAAAATTTAGGCTCATAAAGTCAGCAGATCTATTTTGTTTTCCACCAGTAGATGGCACTGATTGGATGGCGCACTCGCAGTTTTACTTTAGGAAAATATGTTGGACTGTCAAAAGGTACTTTAATCCTTAGCCAACATTTTGTAGCATAAGAGTCAGCATACTTTCTGTATAGTATCTTCCGCATAGTGAATAGCATGCATGCTTGACCAGAATATTCAAAATGAATTTAGCATCCTCTGCAAGGGCAATGCATTATGGCCATCTGTTTTGCTAACATTCAGTAAATTTTTTGACTTCATATTTATATCATATGAATACATGTATGAAATGGTAAGGATACCCTTTAATATGGTTCAAATTTGAGTTGACTTCTGCCACGGAAGATTCAAAATGAAGACCAACACGATAGGATCTGTCAATAGTATAAATCTGCAAGTAAAAAGAATATTACATTTGTTCATTTTATAATACAAACATTTTGGCATGCATTTAAGTACACTTGCATCTCATCTCAAATTAGTAATGCAGTATGATTTAATTAAATTTATGATTTTAAATAAATTCAAAGAAAAACTATACATTGAAAATAATCTTAATTCACCTCGATAAGAGAAGTTGCTGTTAGGTTTCCAGTGTCTTTTGCTTCAATTGTTATTAAGTATTTTCCTTTTAAATTACTGTCCAGACTGGCAAGGCACCTAAAAATGCATTTTAAATATTGCATATAGCTAAATCAGCTTTTCAACTTCAAACAAGACACAATGTAATTTAAAACAGGTAATTAAAACTATACATACATACCGTATACACACACACCCATACACATATACTGTATATTACATTATTATTATGAAAGAAGGTACACTTCGAAACGTGGAATGGCCAACACAGTCTCCAGACTTAAACCCCATTGAGTTAGTTTGGGATGAACTGGACAGAAGGGTGAAAGGAAATCAACCTACAAGTGCAATGCATTTGTGGAAACTTGTGCAACAGTGTTGGGAAGCTCTTTCTGACCAATATTTGATTTCCCTTATAGAAAGAATGCCGTGTGTGTGTTTGGCTGTTATATCAGCAAAAGGTGGCTTCTTTGGTGAATCAAAAATTTGAAAAAATTTTTGTATACTTAATGATTCCTTGACATTTTTTTATTTGCATTGTTTATTTGTTCTATGCCTTGATTTCATGAAACATTAAGACGTTAAATTGCGTGCATTTCTATAAAAACTGAAAAGACTGGTGTGTTCTAAAACTTTTGACCAGTAGACACACACAAACACACACAAACACACACATTACATTATTATGAAAGTTTACCTGATACTCCCTATGTAATAATTTTGCTCTGGAGTGGTCTCAGCTTCAAAGATTTTATCCATCGACCATTGGATATTATTATTGTCGATAAATTCTACTGACATTACATTAAACTCAATCACCCTGTTTTTTCTTGAATCCCGATCTGATGCCTTTAGAATAATTGACATAATTAGAAGTACATTCAACAACAACACGAGCTAGCATTTAACTAAGAAATTTGTGTTTTAATAAATTAAACATTCAGTCAAGTAAGTAACATCCTATCTTAACTGCTTTGAGAATGACCTGCCGGTAGCAATGGACAAATAACAGACTGGACAATATTTACAGACTCAAAATATGCTATGTGTAAAAAATAAAATAAGGACCCAAAAAAGTGTACTTACAGAAACAGAAGCAACTTCTGTTCCTTGTTCGGTACTCTCAGTAAAAACCACTTAAGAGAAAGGAAAATACTGATTCAGCATATTTATTTTAGACTTAACTTGAAAACAACTCCAACCTATTCAAATGAGTATATGTGTTGCAGTTGTCACTGGACACGGAGTGCAGAGCCAAGAAACAAGGGAGACAAGGATGAAGGTATGGGAAGGAAGGGATTTTAGTAACAAATGAAAGAACACGACCAGGCTTTGCCCTGAATACAAAGGGTAAAGAAGACAATGGACTCAAAGAAAAGAAAAGCAGGAACAGGATCATGGGGACTAAGGAGCAGGCAATCATGGCACAGAACAAGCACAAAACTGGCAAGGATGATAGCAAATACATAGCAAAGACAAAAGGAGAGACATGGACTTATACCATGAGACACAGGTGGAACACATGAGGGTAATCAGGGCAAGGGTAAATGGCAGGAATGAGGAAACTCAATGGGCAAACATGAAACTCTGGTCAGTACTTCAGGGGACCCAGAGCACTGAAGCAGATGTGACAATAGTTTTAAGAACAGTAGTAGTGTTTATAGTTCAGCGATATTTCCCTGGTCTAGATATCAATTCTAAAATAAATCCATTTTTCAGCCATCCATATGATGTCAGAAAATAAGACACAAAAGGTGTACTTAACAATAAACACAGTTGAGGTATTAAACAAGAAATAACCTGAGACAAATTTCTTTCTTTTTTAAAATTTTCATTATAATGATGCGATGAAGATGTAATTTTCCTTGTTTTCTGCATCTTTACAAAAAGCATTACCTAGCAACACAACACAAGAAATTCATAATAATAATTATCATTGTTGTTGTGATGCTTTTTTGCTAAACTATTTAGTAAGTCATTTCTGTGGTCTAGCCATGACCCTGCATAGGATAAGCAGATAACAGTTTGGAAAATGGATGGATGGATGTCCAGGGTCTAACAAATTTGTATAATATGTAAATGGAAAACGGTACAACAGAACAACAAAGTGTTATGAAAATTTTTCAGTTTTCTTAAAATAGACGTTTGAACTTATTCACATTATACTAACAAAGTATAAAATCAAAACAAAAAAAAAAAAACGGAAAAAAAATTACCAAATAGTCCATCAGGGGTAATGAAGCTGGGAGTATTGTCATTCAGGTCATCAATACTGATTGGCAGTTTACCTAAAAAAAGAAAAAGTTAATAATGGATAGTCAATAGAAATTTCATAATATAAAGAAACATTGCCCTGTAGGGCAGGGCACGGTGTCTTAGTGGGAAGCATTGTTGTCTCAAACCTGCAAAGATCGAATTTTGAATCCCACCTTTGCTGTTGCACGTGTTGAGTTTTCCTCCTGTTTTGCAAGTTTCCTCTCAGTACCCCAGTTTCTTCCCACAGCCCAATGACATGTGACTAAATTAAATGGCATCTCTAAATTTCCCATAGTGTATGATGTATGTGTGATTGTAAGTGTAAATGTGCCCTGCGATGGATTGGCATACCCACCCCAGCTTTCGGCCAAAACCTGATCAAGATAGGCTCCAAGTTCCCAAACCACCCTGAAAGACTAAAAGGTTAGAAGACGAGTATACAATAGAACATCAATGAGGTGAACTAGATGGGACCAAAGCTGGTTTGATTACTTAAATAGTTCAGATAATCAAACATACATGAGAATAACCAGTTTATTCATTTTCCAAACCACTTATCCCATGTGTGGTCACAGAAGGCCTTGGGTCCATTCCAGAAAGTGGGTTTAACAAATGTTATACTGAAACCTGTATTCTGACTTAAGAAAACTGAAAGCTTGACTTCAGGATTTTTCGGTTCTAAAAGTGCCTGATTAGTTGAGTTTAAATTGTGCATATTCAAAGTGAACTTTTTAAAAGACTTCAGGATTTGAATCTCATATTTTCAGTGTTTGGTTGCTAATGTTTGTTTGAAGGTCACCAAATCCTGAAGTCGGGCTTTCACTTGTCTCCAGTCAGGCTTCAGGTGTGACTATCAGATATGTTTAGCCCACTTTTTTGAATGCCCCCTGGATTTGATCTAACCCATGTTTTTGGTACAGACAAATTCAGGAATTCCTAAATCTTGAGTTAACAAACATGGCAACATCCCTGGAGACCATCCCAGGCAGCACAGGTGCATACTCTATGTGCAATTTTATAATTCCAGTCAGGGTAGACCACATGTCTTCAGACCATGGAAGGAAACTGGAGTACCCAGAGAAACCCACAAAGTACATGCAAGGAGGTGGGAGTCGAACCCCCAACCCTGGAGGTATGAAGCAACAGGGCAAACCACTGACCTACCAAGCTTCTCTTTACATGAAACAAACTGACTCAAAAGACTGAGTGAAAGCTAACTGCCATCCCTCACTTATAATGATACGTCAAGGTCATCCACTCACAATGGTACAACTGACAATGATACATCAAAGTCATCCACTCACAATGGTACAACTGACAATGATGCATCAAGGTCATGGGAAACCTGAATGCACACAGTAGATAAAGGCAACATTCAGTTTTTAACTTCTGTAATGACAAATTAAGCCCTATATCATATGCCATATATCTTCAAATAAATAACTAAAAACAAATACATTCTGGAGAAAGAATAATGCTTCACCATTACAACCAGTGCACTAATAATTTTTTTGGGGGGTGTGCAAATGGTTCAAATAAATGCTTTGGATGATGCATATTCAAATACCCATCATTGTACTGCAATTATCAATCAATCAATTTATTTATAAAGCACATTTAAAGGCAGCATGATTGTACCAAAATGCTTTTAATCATACATCCTCTGATGCACTAACTCGGACACATCAGTGCTGTTTCCTGGAGTCATTGGGTGTTTCGTGTCATACAACAGACACCCTCTCCCAGGCGACCCCTCCGAGGCCCCCACACATCACTCCTTTTCAGCCAGATCCATCTTGATGCCCCCTCTGCAACTTCCACGCTGTTGTTCATGGCTCTTCTCTTGTTCGCACCCGTGATACCCAGCATTCCGTAGGCTAAGGGAATAACCTGAAAAACCCTAGGCAGCCCACTTCCACCTGCATATACCTAGTTCTCCATCCATTCTTGCAGCAAGTCTCCAGCAGTTCTTGGTACTTTCCCTTCTTCCTCTCCTGTGCCTCTTCCATCCTCTCCTCTCAAGGCACAGTAAGCTCCAGGAGGATAAGCTGTTTTGTAGCCTCAGAGACCAGGATGATATCAGGTCTCAGAGTGGACTGGGTGATGTGCGCTGGAATTCTCAGCTGCCTGTCCAGGTCAACTGTCAACACCCAGTCATATGCCATATGGAGCAAGCCAAAAGAGCTATTCTTGACTCTTTCCATGGGCCGCTCTCCCTCCATGACAAATGCAATAGTCCTGGCTATAGCGTTGGCTTGCCTACTCTCGCTGATCCCCTTGTTAATTGCCTCAGCGATAGTCTTAAGGACTTATGTCTCCAGTGATAACGTCCCTTTCCCAGTGCTCTGGAGCAACTGCTCAAGATGTGCTCGAGGGTGCCCATCTTGGAACACAGTGGGCATGCCGGAGTTTCTACCTTGCCCCATGCAAACAGGTTGGATGGGCTAGGGAGGACATCGTACACCCTCTGAATCAAGAACTTGATCCTCTGGGGGTCCCACTTCCCAATGTCCTGCCAGGTGACCTTCCACTCCATTACCTGTTCCCACTTCATCCAGGCGCCCTGTTTTTGCATCACCACAGCTCTGCTTACGCGTTCCTCCTCCACCTAGGCACGCACTTCCACAGCCTCCTCCTTTCCTTCTTGCTAACGGCATTATATTGGGTTGATAGTAAACTTCCTAATCCTGCCCTACCCCGTGGCACAGTCCCAAGCGGAGCCTTGTGCTCCAGCCGGGTTTCTGCCTGCTGGACTGCCTCAGCCGCTTTCCACTTCCTCCAGACACTGCGATGGACACTTGCTCCAGACACTTTAACATCCTTCAACCCAGAGTACTGCAGATGTTCCCGTGCTCATGTGACGATGAATTCCTTCCTAATGGAACGGAATGGGAGTACAATACAATAAATTAAAAATAAATAAATAAGATGAAAATAGAAGATAAGACTACACAGACGAATCTAATTAAAGAAAAATCATCAGGGTCTAAGTGCGTCTTTAAACGAAATTTAAAAGTAGAAACATCTGGAGATGACCTGATGTTAAATGGAAGTGCATTCCAAAGCCTGAGAGCGGTAACTACGAAAACCCGATCACCCTTAGATTATACCCTTACAAACGGGACCAGGGTGTAATGATTCAATCGTAGTCAGAACAGGCAGGATTTCCAAAAGCCAGTGGTTCTTCCAGAGAGTAGTCAAAACAGGTAGGGTCAAAACCAGAACAGGGAGGATTTCCAAAGGCCAGGGGAGCATAAGAAACATAGTCATGGTCACAGGCAGTAGATCAATTCCAGGGAAGCAACAAACACAGCAAACAGATCCAAAGCAGAAGGAGAAGTCAAACAATCAGGGTCATACACTGGCAAATCAACAGGAGAACCAGGAACGCTCAGTAATGGTCTCAAAACTCGATACCTCACAAGGAGGCAACTAATCTGCAGGACTTAAGTAAAGGATTAACAAGGCATGGCTGGAAGCTACTTGATGATAATCAACGAGGCACAGCTAGTCAGTATTCAGGGGATGTTGAATGGGAGTAGGTTGGGCGTGGAATGTTAGATGTAGGTGGGCTTGGTGTGGGTGTGACAGAATCCACCCCCTCCACAGGCTCCTTCTGAAGCCTGAGGTGGCTGGTTTGGGGGGTCGACCACGTGTACGAGGTGCTGGGTGGTCTGGATGCAATCGGTGGAACTCGTCAATCAACGGCAGGTCCAGAATGTCCTGAGTGGGAACCCATGACTGTTCCTATTGGCCATAGCCTTCCCAGTCAACCGGGTACCGAATATGACCCCTATGGGGCCGAGAGTCTAGGATGGCACAAACAACATAGGTCGGCTCCCCCCAATGTCCAGTGGAGGAGGCAGTTTGGCTGGCGCAGCAGGAGGATTCACAGGACTTTTATATAGGGGTTTCAGCAGGGACACAGGGAAAGTCGGTGATATCCAGAACCAGAGGGGAAGCTGTAAACAGTATGTGGCAGGGTTTATGTGGCAAATGATTTTGAAAGGCCCAATGTAATGGGGACTGAGTTTCCTGAAGGGGAGATGGAGCTTTATATCACAGGTAGACACCCATACCTTCTGGCCTGGTGCAAGTGCAAGAGGCTACTCTCTTCAGCAAGTTGGACATTCGTAGTGCATACAACCTCATACGTATCAGAGAAGGTGATGAATGGAAAACTGCCTTCCTCACCACGAGGGGGTACTACAAATATCTGGTGATTCCTTACGGGCTTGCCAATGCACCATCAGTTTTCCAGTCATTCATGAATGAGCGCTTCAAAGACATGATTAAAAAGTTCCATATTGTATACATCGATGAACTCCTCTAAACAACACAGGTCTGGGCTCCAACTCAGCAGGGGAAGACATCTCAAATGCCAGGATGGAGGGTATACTCAACTGACATTCCTCCAGAGCACACTGACACAGTAAATTGGCTTCATGTATTTGAGTCCTGATCTTCTGGATGTCTATTCCATTCACTGAAGGAGCCAGCACTGCCACTGATTCCACTGGATCCATAACATGGTGAGGTATTCCATAATGATTCAATCATAGTCAAAACAGGCAGGGTCAAAACCAGAACAGGTAGGATTTCCAAAAGCCAGGGGAGCATAGGAAACATAGTCATGGTCACAAGCAGTAGATCAATTCCAGGGAAGCAACAAACACAGCAAACAGAACAAAAGAAGTTAAACAATTATGGCCATACACTGGTAAATCAACATGAGAACCAGGATTGTTCGGTAATAGCCTCAAAACACAATATCTTGCAAAGAGGCAACTAAACTGTAGGGCTGAAGTAAAGGATAAATAAGGCATGGCTGGAAGCTACCTGATAGTAATTAACAAGACACAGCTGGTCAGTATTCAGGGGATATTGAACGGGAGTAGGTTGGGCATGGTAGATTAGATGTAGGCTGGCTTGGTGTGGGTGTGATATTGGGTATGGCTAGCAGCAGCTAATCAGAGGATCTAAGAGTCCGTGGCATGGAGTAGGGGTGAAAGAGTTCTGTAATGTATTGTGGGGCCAGTTATGCTATTTGACAAAAGGTTCTATAACTATCTATGAAGAAATAGAGGTAAACTTTCATGAGCTGAAAGTTTTAGTCTTTTATTAGTCCAATAACTTTAGAACTCAACATGTTAAACAGCAGCACTAACCTGGAAGACTGGTATTCTCCCCTTTTTCTGTGAAAATATCCACCACTTGGACCTCCAGTAACACCTGGTCACACTTTTCATAGTCAATCACAAATTGCTCATTGGCTATGATGACACCTGTGGACTCCACCGTGAACCATTCCTCATCACATTGACCCATGGT
>JAACJT020002301.1:0-12446 GCA_009936485.2 Gymnarchus niloticus
ACCTTCTACGGCCCTGTCCAGCTCTCCTAGAGTAACTGCCTATCTCCTGGAATCTCCTCCATGCCCTTGAGACTGTGTTGGGAGACACAGCAAACCTTCTGGAAATTGCACGTATTGATGTGCCATCCTGGAGGAGTTGGACTACCTGTGCAACCTCTGTAGGGTCCAGGTATCTCCTCATGCTACCAGTAGTGATACTGACCCTATCCAAATGCAAAACTAGTGAAAAAACAGTCAGAAAAGATGAGGACGGGAAACCGTCAGTGACCTCCACCTGTAAAACCATTCCTGTTTTAGGGGTCGTCTCATTGCTGCCCCTCTAGTGCACCTATTGTTAATTTTATTAACACCAAAGCAGCTGAAACCGATTAACAACCCCCTCTGCTACTTAACTGACCAGATCAATATCCCAGAAGTTTAATTGACTTGATGCAATACTCTGATTAAAAAGTGTTCCTTTAATTTTTTTGAGCAGTGTATATTAATAATATGTAACACATAAACACACCCTAATGGCCACAAAAGTTCATCTCACTCCAGGATGCATTTTAAATCCAAGAGTAAAAGTTGAAAATCCCCCAAAAAGCTGCCCTATTGAGGTTAAAAACATTGCAAATAATCTGCATCAAAATGGCATTCATCTAAAGATTGAAAAGGGAAAAAAAAAAGTTTTTAAAGGTAATTGACAGCCACAGCGGTTAAAATTTGTATAATTGGCACTCTGTGTTATCGTCTGATGAGACAAAATTGAGCTTTTTGGACCGGCACCCTGGGATTTTGCTTGGTGATGGAACAGCTATGCTTATGTTGTAATTTTCATGCCTTGAGTAGAATACGGTGGGGGACTTCATTGTTTTGAGGTTGTTTGACTTCCACTTGGCCCTTGGCTTTCGTTCAGGATCAACTGCAGCAAGTACACAGACATTTTGGCCAAAGTCTCTGTTTCATCTGCGGAGACGCTAGTTTGCCCACAAATAGGACTTCCAGCCAGACAGCAATCCCAAACATGTGTCAAAATCAATCAAGAAATGGTTCGCCGACCACAAAATCAGCACTTAATCTCTAGACCTGAATCCAGTGGAACGATTGTGAATTGAACTGATCTAGAGAGCGCACAAATGGAAACCAAAGGATGTTAAAAAAACATTCGGCATGAAGGAGTAAAAGAAAAGACCTTGTAAAATTCTGTAGAACATGGCTCCTTGCTGTTACATTCTCCAAGGGAGACACAATACAAGATATTGTGGTATTATAATACTGCCGTGGGATTTGTTTAGCAGCATCAAATAAATAAACACATTAACTTTCTTTGTGTTGGTTTATTTTATATATTTCCTTGACAGTTTTTAATTAAAATGGAGGACAGTTTATGAGCTTAAAGTGGACACGGCCATAAATATATGTGCCTCATTAAGTCTTCACAACCTTGAACATCTTTTGCGTTCTACTGCTGAAAAGGACAATTTGAGGCACAAAGGAACATTCAAATCGAAAGAGCAATAACTAAACTTTTCAGAAAGTAAATTTAAGAAAAGCAATTGGATTTGTGCTGCCACCATCTTGCACCCCGCCAGTCAGTACAGCCACATTGTTGTAGGTGTTGGTCTCGCACAAAGCGATGATGTCACGCTTGCCCATTCATTGCAGCAGAACAGCTCGTGTTTTTTTTTTTTTTTTGTGTCAGCTGGGGTCCGTCTTTGAATTAGCCTTTGTTTATTCGCACGTTTTCAGCTGGGTTAAGGTCTGGGATTTGAGTGGCCAGCCAAAGCATGCACATTTGCTTTCTTCATGCTCCAGTCCACACTGCTGCACCTGCTTCACGCTTAAGGATAACCATCCTGCTAAGAGTGAGTCTACACCCTAGTATTCCTGGTCTTTGGCAAATTAGGCCAGGTTTTCCTCCAGAATCCCGCTGTATTTTACACCACCCATCTTCAAAAGCCTCCTTGTCCTTGCGGCTGTGGAGCGGCATCCCTAGACCATAATTCTGCCACCAGCATGCCTCGCTGTGGGAATGGCAGCAGGCTGATGTGCCATATTGCATCGTATCAAAGTCAGAACGTTCCACGTCTTTCTCGAAAGACCGGAAACTTTGCCGACGCGCATGCAGCCTTCATTAAAAGATCTGCATTAAGTCCTGCAGCTTTTCTGTGGCAGTAGTTTCTGCTTGGCTCCTTCCAACTATACGAGCCACGCTTATGATGTAATCTTAAAATAGACCAACATTCAACATTTTCCAGCAGTCTGAGCCAGGAATCTCAGCAGGACTTTTAAAGCAATCTTAGGCATCACGGCGACCCGCCCTGGCCGTGCCAGAATCTTTCTGCTTGGTGATGATGTACCTGGCAGCGCCCTCAGAGATATTTGGAGACAAAGTTTGCTTATACACTTCTTCAAATCTGTACCTTTCAGAGTTTTTTGCGGTCTCTTGTTCAACACGGTCTGTCTTTTGTTTTCAACTTACTCCATACAAACAACTTGACCTTTGACCTTGGCGCATAGAGAGCAGTCAAAGTACTATGATTAGATTCAGGTGTATAGAGAGTGAGAGGCTGAGGTGAGAGACAGTGTGGATTTTTTGTTTAAAAATAGTTTCAAATGTAACATAACTCTTTGGCCCTTTTTAGGGAAATTCGAAAATGTCTGGTAGTGTTTGCTGTTTTTACAAACTTGTTTCCCTGTGTTTTTTCAGTCACAGGTCAACGTTTCATTCCACACTCCATCCCCACCTTGCGCGTGCAAGACCAGGTTTATAATGATTAGAGTTCAACACTCCACTACAAAATAGGAGGAAGGATCGGAGGCGACCACCGTGTCACATATTGGAAATAAAAAGAATCGCCCATAATCCGCTTTTGACATGGTGACCAGCACGGTGAATGAATTCAAGTTTGGAGTTTGATGGTGCCTGCTGCTTCTGAGATGGCTCACAAGGAACGGATGGGCATCCGGTTTCACTCTGCTACCAAGATAAGCTGCGACGTGTGTGTGTGCGTGTGTGCACGTGTTGTCCATGCTACACACTTCAGAGAGGATTACAGCCATATTGCCTTCCCTTTTCGCCGTAGCCTGCTCTGATGATTGGTTGATGGGCTGCTCCAGGCCAGGGTCTCAAAAATCAGGCCCACGCTGCTTCCAACATAATCCCAACATGTAGCAGTGTCATTACAAATGACTTTGCTGGCATTCCTCCTGCGGCCATGTCAGTCTCACTGCAGGGGGTGAGGGAGGCACACAGATCAGCATCTACCGACCGCTCAGAGATGTCGCACCCATTAAGTCATTTATCTGCAGGATTAACTCGCTGAATGTGTGAACCATGATGTGATGTGATGTCTGCAGAATCGGGTGAGGGCGATTCATTTGAAGTGGTCCACGCCTTGACTCGAATGTCATGAGGCAGAACCCACACAAGGGGCATCCGTTCAAATTTTTACAGATAAACACTGAGCGCAGTTTTGTAACATACACGACAATATTGCGGATATTTTCATCGTCGATATTTTTGGGGGAGCTGAAGCGATTATTGTTCATACTTCAGATCTCCTACTGTTGGTGTTACATTTCTCATGATAAATTAAATCTGAAGAAAATTCATAAGCCGAAAAAGGCTTGCTGCCACCTTTGAGGGGGAGGGTTATGGTTAATTTTGGGCTCTGTTGTCTGAAAAGGGAATGATCACTGTGAGAGGACTGGCTGAAGCCATTAAAGAAATGTCTCCTGTCAGGCTGATTTTACGAATTCCTACCGCTGATGGAAGGTGTTAAAAAGGGGAACAAAGGCATGGCTGGGGCATCGCCTATGAGAAGAGGAGAAATGAAAAAGGTGAAAAACTAAAGCAATCCAGTAGACCGATCAGTCATTTTCCTCGACATACAACGGCCTTCAGTGTTCACGCTTTCGGCCAGACACTGTGAGGAATTTGAAGCGCGCATTGTGCAATGGGGATGAGGAAAGTGTAAAGGGCTCGATGAATTGCTCGTCAGTCACCCATGGGGCCTTGAAGGTCAGGTGCAGGATCTTGACATGAAATGGACCTGGCATGTACAGAAGCTACCGCTACACATTTAAAAAATGGATTCAATGGAGACGGTCATATTTACGATCCTTTGTGTTGAACATAAGGAAAAAAAAAAAAAAACTAATCCCGCTTGCTTAAATGCTTTGCGTCTCATATGGACACGTTAACTTTAGTCTAACATTGTAGAAAGTAGACAGTGCAGACTGCCCCCGTCTGTGCAGAGGCAGGAGAGACTGATTAGGAAAAACTGTAGTCATTTAAATGACAAAATGTGTCAGATGATTTTGATCCATGCCACAAGTTCTCTTTTATTTTCGGTAAATCACATGAGTATAAATGGCCCACTTTCATTTCCGTAACCAAGAACCATATGTTCACGGCATCTTGGCCTGTTGAGGCAGGCTCAGTAAAAGTTTGCATATCAAAGCTGCCAAATGGCCAGCCAAAACCAAAAGGCCTGCTGAACGCTTTCTTTGTACTTCGTAATTTGGAAATCTGATTTGCTTCAGGAATTACTATGCGTATCATTCTAGATCTGTGCGGAGACAAGCAATTCCTCTACTATATAGATTGCACTCTTAACTGGCATGCAGGTCTTGGATGTCCTCTGTGCTGTTCAGTCAGAGTAACAATCTAGCATGTATCCCTTTTTGTCCAGAACTACAGGATTCTTATTTTTTAACACAGCTACTATTGGCTAACAGACCACCTTCAGACTCTGGTTTCACTTAGCCGTATTAGCTGGTCTGTCAAGTACCTGGTTCTACTGCTCTTCCAGGTTATAATAGCGTTCCACAGGGATTCTACAATCTAGTCTCAGGTCCTGTTAAGTGCTAAGCTAGCTGCTGCTGACATGAGTCATTTTGCCAGCCACCACGTTTCCTATCTCTTGTCCCAGGTATTGTTGCCGCTAAACTCACTGCCGTTAGTGGTAAATCCAGCATGCTGTTGCGTTGGCCTTGAACTCCACTGCAGTGTTTTAAATGTGAGGCTCTCATCTGTTCCCTGGGTACCTCCATGGGTCCTGCTAGCGTTAGCATTTCCGCCTATTGTCCACTCATCCCCAGAGGCCAAGCAGCCCTCCAGAGAGCACAGACCAGGCTGGGCACTCTTATACTGAAAGCACACTGAAGGGTTTAGTTTAGCTATAGACTGCTCCAACATAGTGGATAATATGCAGCAGACATCACATCAGCTGTATCGTACTCGTATCTCCACCTGTATTTACAGGTGCGGACAAAGCAATGGAAACACCACAAGAAAAAGGACTTGAAGTAACCGAATCACCAATTACAAATGCAGGTACAGTGGTGAATCACTTCATGATGGATGCCCATTAATACTGTCGCTCGTGTGAGCTGTGAAACGGGTCTTAAAATCAGTACTGTAGTAGTGCGAGATTTAAAGCAACTTGAGACAACTAAAAGAGGTCCAAAGAGGCTAAACCAGTCATGCTAAACTGCCCCTGCATCGGTCAGCAACACTGCAAAATTATTTGATGCATTTGGGCAAATAGTCTGAAGAATTATGACACCATGTTGCAAATGTGTACAACATGCATTGAGGCACTGAGACTGACAGCTCTTAACATGACAGTTGCTACACAGCACAAAAGAGCATCCTGACTCAATACCTCTCAGCTTCAGTGTCAGTACATACTGTACTTCTCACGATGGGTAAGTAGGAATTGATGGCTGGACTGCCATTTGGAAACTGCGTGTATCCAAAGGCCGATTACCTGAGGTACGGAGCACAAACTCTGGACTCTGTAACATTAGCAGTAGTGGTTCTGGCTTATCGGATCCCTGGGTAGTTGCCCGTCTCCCCCATGCCTGTATCCGCGCCTTCGCAATAGTGCCGTAATGTGTTGTAATACGATCGCTTTCAGCGTTACACAGACAGCTGTTGGTTGGATAAAGAGAGACCGAAACATATCTTTGTGTAGTTGTTTAATTCTTTGATATAGTTTGGGTGTACACAGCCAAATTGTGTTACTAAGAAAATGGTTTGATAATGCATTTTTCCACTATGTTTCATACATCTAAGGAGTACACATTTAGAGAAGGCCAAAGAATGCTTTCAACCCACAATGTCTGTTGCTAACATTTAAACGTGGAGGGGTATGTTGTTATGGCATGTGCAGCTCTGTTTAATAATTGCTCTGCATTGTTATATAACAGCCAGAGAATATTAGGCCATTTCATTGCAGCAGGTACATGCTATGGGGCAAACATTGTAATCACATTCCAGCATGACAGTGCCACCATGCACAGACCTAAACAAAATCTAGGTTGATTTATTGAACTCCAGGATGAAATCAGATGCCTTCCATAACTTCCCGAATCACCAGATCGAAACATCGTCAAATCTTTATGGGACACTCTGGGGCACAGAGTGCAAAGCCGATTTCCATCTCCTGCATCCTTCAAAGAACTGACGGGTATTCTTCTTGAAGAATGATCCAGTATCCTCCTGCACACAGTTCCGGACTTGGCATTCCAAGAATACTTAAAGGTGTGCTAAAGGCAAACGATGGCCCTAGTCTGTTATTAGGTCTTTGATATGAATGTATTTTTAAGCGTTTTCCTTATGCAGGTATAAGCATATTTCCACTCCACACCCCCAGCTTGCCCTTGTCCACATTCTCTCTGCTATGCCAGCATCACATGATCCCTGGAGGAGAAGCTGATGTTGGCTAATCGTTTTCTGACTCTGTTTTGCATATTTAAAGTGACAGTGATGTTTGCATGCGTTAAAGTGTGAACATCATGCCGTGAAGAGACTGTTAATTTAGCTGAAATAACATAACAGCATAACAATGGTACAAACTAACAGGGCGGTTAGGACTGAGAGAGGGCTGCAAAGTGCCAAAATATCCTACATGGACAAAAGCACTGGGTCACCAGTTAATAGGGAGAGTTTTTGGACTTGGGTAATTAATCCATAATCATTGCTGAGACAGGTGTATAATTAAACATACAGCCATGCGATCTCCAGCTTCAAACACTGGTGGCAGAATGAGACATACTGAAGAGATTAGTGACTTTCAACGTGGCACCACCATAAGATGCCACCTTCCCAACAAGTCAGTATCAAACTTCTGCCTTGGTTAACTGCAAGTGAAGTGATTGTGATGTGGAAACTCTAATAAAGAACAAGAGTTCAGTTGTGATGTCATAGGCCACAGAACCAGAAAGGAACACGATGACCCAACATCAATACCCAATCTCACTGATCCTGTTATGGCTGAATGGCAGAAAATCCCACCAACGATATTCAAACATTTAGCGTAAAGCCTCGCCTAAAGAGTGGAGGCAAAGGAGGACCAACCTCATATCAATAGAACGAGATATTGCACCATCAGGTGTCCCAATACTTTTGTCCATTTAGTGTAGCTCAGTGGCTGTAAGCACAACTTTAGATTCCATTTTCCTTCATCCACAGCGGTCAATAAGCATCCAAACTTTAGGAAACAACATTTTCTGTACAATAAATAAAATGATCTGAATGTGGTCAGGTTTCACTTGGTTGGAGCTCTAAACACAAGTCAGGTTAACATCTGGACTCATGTGTCTGTTTACTGACGCATCACCAAGGTTAGCAGCAAGGTGAAGGCAGAGAAAGAGCGTCAAAGATAAAACCATCACTCACAATGGCCGGTGTCGTCACCATGTGAAGGTAGCCTTGCTCACCAGGCTGTCGTAATGGGAGGCAGGCTGGTGATGGATAAACAGTAGACAACACCTAAAACATTTTGTCGCGCAGAGGAGTCACAACTAAGTAAGACTGCTATGGGACATTATGTCGGACTAACGCACTGTGTGAAGTGCTAACACTGACATTCTATTAAACCCAGTGTGTACAGGACTTTATCTATATGCGCTAATGTGGCAAAAATATTCTTCAAAAACCATAGAACCGTGACTTCGCTAGCTCGGTTTAACTGGTGAAATGTGATATACCTTCATGATTTAATCACAGCCCAAGACAGAACAAAAAAAAAAAATGTGTGTGTCAGCCATTTTAATAAAATATCTGATACACAGCTTGATTGTTTTAGCTTGACTTGACATTCAGGTGAAGACACAGACATCACACAAAAATGTTGCTAATGGCATCCGAGTCTTCAATGCTTATAAATAATGTATGGGGCCATAGGATTCAGTGTAGTATTGCGTTCTGGGGCAGTAGCAAAACCCCGGTATTTCCCAGAGGGGCATGATTACCCTTCACCATTGCGGCACATCTCAATGTCGGAGATTATATGTGGTGCTGATGCCCTGTTAGGGCCTGTGTATTTCATTAATGCAGAGAAACAATTTTTTTTTTGTACAAATGAAGTTTTCAGTATACTTTCCTCACCCTATATTTTAGAATCAGAATAACTTTATTGATCCCGAAGGAAATAGTTACAACTCCACAAAAGTCATAGAAAACATATAAAATAAAAATAAAATAAAAAACAACATGCAAACTTAAAAAAAGGAATATAGAACCACGATTTAGTCAAGGTGCATCTATATACTACAATAAAAATATATGTAGTTTAAATACAAAAATGCAAAAACAGCGATTGTGGAAAATGCTTAAACGTATAATATAATCAAATGAGTTTCACCGTGATTGAGTCCAGCAGCTAGTCCAGTACCATAACACCATACGGTATTACAGCACCCCTCAGTATTGTGCCATAGAAACAAATTATTGCTATTAAAAAAAAATGTATTTGGAGATGAGGCACTTCTCTTTGGATCCTCGTGCGATTTTAGGATCTGTAATGGGGAAGATCCTGTTTGATAATACTTTTTTCCCTTATATGACATGGGTAAGTAAAAAACGCTATACATTGAGAATGGGTGAGGCTTTTAAAAAGTGCTTATCTTCACCTTGCGTCCCCCTGCTGCTTTTGATTAATGTATCTGTATGGCTTACGTTGACAACGAGCTAAACGCATCTCGCCCTTCTCACCACATTTGTAATGACCTATCCATCTGGCGGCCTATGGATTTGCTTACGCTGCAATCGCGCAACATTGAGATGTCTGCTCGTTTTACCTGTGTCTAACTGAGCAACGCTGCTGTTTTGTGTGCAAATAAACAAAAACAGACCTTTTTACCAACTGTCAAAACAAACAGTGGATACGAGCCGATACCTCAGAATTTCGCGGGGACATATTGCTTTTCCATCTTAAGAGAGCCATGCTATGCATGACTTTGCCATATTGATGAATATGTGCTTACTATATGTAACAGTTTAATTTAAACAGCTTGCCCAACGGAACAACATCTGGAGCACTCCTTGTAGCCTGAACAGGACAGTTTATGGTCACAAGTCTCCCCTCCCCCCATTGTAATGGTTTGCCCCTGGTACTGTAGATTTCTCAGTTAAATGAGCTCTTTCATTCTACGCTGTTCAATGCCATGTCTCCTTCTGCACTACATTACGGCCAGATTTGTGCCTTTGTATTTTATTTATTAGAATGCATCAGCCTTTTTAAACCTTGCAGGATGCAGTCGGGTATTATGGCAAGACAGATAAAGCAGTCCTGATACAGTCATAGTACAGATGGCTTTTTTCACAATAACAGCCGACAAAGTGAACTTCATTTGGTAAATCCAGCCCGAACTGATGAGAATGTCACTGTCATAGACGAAGCTTCAGACAATGGTTGGTAATAGCTGTATAGATCCCTGTTTGAGGAGCGGCAAACAGATCGATCTCTGCCACCTCCTTCTCCCACTTCCCCTTTCACAGCGCACACATCATGTTTCTTGTCACTGGCAACCGCGTAGAGTCATCTGAAGATCGTTGTGGTGCCTAGACTGCTGGCTAATGAGACTACTGAGACAATTTTGACATTTACGTATCAATATTTGTGAGAACACAGAGTGGCAGAGCTCCTGGAGACATTGCTTTATTATAATTCTTTCTTGATTGCAGCAGACTAACAAATTATTTGCCCTGACAAAACTCAGTTTATTCATTATTGTGTCTAGCTAAATATATAAGTCTTCAGTCTAAAACAAATTGAGTTTGTATGGATCCTTTAAAAACTTGGGGCTAGAATCAAATACAACAAAATTAAAAAAAAAAAAAAAAACACCAAAACAAAAAATAGATTCAGCCTATTTAGCTAAACACACATTCCAAGATGGGCAAGCACATCTAACTGGGATTCACAAGACACGTTAAAATCTGGCAGGCATCTTTGGTGCGTATATGCATAAAATTGACTTCGTTACTTTGTGTGTCTGTGGCAGCACAAAATTACACGTACGGGGAAAGTGAGAGCGGTTATCCCTGTGGATGGTCCGGAATTTTCTGGATCGCATACCACATTCCTAGTCAGCCATCTGGATGCCTCTCTTTAGCATCCCATCATGGAAAGCAAATGGCTGTGTTCCACGCCACGGCCTATTAGATGCTGTGCTTTGAGCCGCTGATACCAGCTGTGACAAAGGTAAACGTATGTTGTAGTGAATTAAAATGGAGGCTGCAGCAGCTCCTGTCCAAGGTGACCGGTGGAGCTGCACGTTTAATCCGTGGCCCAGTGCGGTCGGGTTCTGTAGTGCATGACGTCCGCTTGCCTCTCCCTTTGCTCTGAGAACCTTCTTTCTTTGCGTCTTCTCCCAGGGCAAACTAGCAAACAAATCGAAGATGGACAGTGGCAAAACATTTGTGTCAGTTGTTGTGTTGAATGCATTTGTGCTGATGGTTTCTTAGACTTCGCCTTTATTCAAGCTACCAAGTTTTTTTCAGAAGGTGTTTGAAGTCTAAAACTCCTGGTTATGTTGTGCAGTACCCTAAACGTACCGTCAAACAGCTTTCACTGCTGGCAGGTACAATTAATATGAGGTTGCTTTGAATGAAGACTAAAGGACAACAGAGATCTGGCCGATTTGCCTTTGCTTGCTCCTTTTCCAGACCATCTGGTAGAGTTTTACAATTAAAGACTAAGTAAATCATGGAATTTGTCTCCTTTGTTGCTTGACTCTGGTTCGATACGGAAGTTCCTCAGAAATGCTACATCATTACGTCTGCTAAGTGATTTTAGCTACAGTTTTTATCATTTGTAACAGCTGTATTAAGTGCTTTTGGCTACATGGGAAATGTGCGATTTAGAAGACTTTGAATGTAGTCAAACCACAGAAACTCGGTCACCAAATAAAAGTATTAATCAGTTCACGATGGTGAATTGTTTTAATGCAGCATACTAATTAGGTCTATGCAATCAAATGTATGTAAATTTATCATTAAAGCCAAGGACACGGTTTATTTTTGCAAAGCACACAGAGTGAACGTATAATGCAGACTAAAATATTTTTCTTCGGTCCTGTCACCATTCATTTTGTTAGTCTTTTCAAGAAAACAATTTACCTGCCCTTGAGGCTTGGAAACTGAATGAATCATTTCCTTTTGGTATGTTATTTATAGTTACCGTGCATCCATATTAAAAGGCTCTACCCAACCGTCAGCCGCAAGCCGACACATTCACCGAGTGGGGACTATGAATTGGTAGTTTGCAGAGAATAATAGTGTGGTAACAAGTACGGAGCCTTGACCTCAACTGAAAAGAAAAGATATGGCAGGAATACATTATCAAGATGTGGCTGGGATAGCCTTTGAAATAGCTTACTTAAGCATCGATACAAACTGAAGATTTCTGACAGGAATTAGCAGTCGTTCATGGCACATGGAAGTAGCCACAAATTCCTGACCGTCCTGATTTTCATGTATGGGTGTACTGGTGTGTTTTGCTCATAACTGCACACGTTACATAGCATTTCATCGGACAGAGTACACATTCATTGACAGGTTGTTTTTGTCACATAATTTAGACACGCCAATGAACGAACAGACTTTAACCTAGAACAGGAAATGTGAATGGATGGTGTTTCATTTCCTGAAATTCTGATATGAGTATTCAAACCTCCAACATTAAACTGTGGGCCAAGTGTACCTAGTGGCCCCTATGTTTAACTTCTTGTGTTTATTGCTGAGTGGAGACAATCACACTTCTTATAACCTCCAGCATGACGAGTCCCATCGGGCCGAGTAAGGGACCACAGACGTCGTCAGCCCACTTTGACTGCCCATCCACCTGGGCATGAGGTAGTTAAAAAAAAAAGATGTCCTCCGTTTTTATGTTGGCCTGCTGTCTCTCCGTACCCCTTTTCTGCTTTATTGTTTTGCTTATTCTCAGTTTTGGTTCTAATGTTTGTATGGTCTTGGTTTATGATCGTCAAGCTCTACCGAGTGATTGATTGACACTGTACAGTGCCACCCTTCTGATATGCCACTCCCTAACAGAGCTAATTTATTCAACATGTATGCAGAATACATCATGTGAAATGCTAAGCTGGACGAATCAGAAGCTGGAATTAAAATTGCTGGGAGAAATATTAACAACCTCAGATATGCAGAC
>JAACJT020002302.1:0-12446 GCA_009936485.2 Gymnarchus niloticus
CCCCAGAGAGTAAGCCAAAGGCGACAGTGGCAAGGAAAAACTCCCTCAAGAGGAAGAAACCTTGGGAGGAACCAGACAGTTGAACTTTTTATATAATATCCTTCCCAACACAGTTGGTCCAAAGAATTCAAGAATGTTCTAAGAAGAAAAGTATCACCAGAAAACTATAACACCACCCTACGTCAATTAAAAGATTCATTTTTCCCCTGACATAATGCCCTTATTTGCATCAGTGGTAGGACTGTTTGCATCATTAAAACAGGAGGTGAGGTAGTCTCCCATTGAGCTTCATTAGGACAGCCTGTTCCGGTCAGCAAGTCAAGCCCATGGGGTCGCTGCATTCGAACCGCTTGCCATTAAGCTCACACTCAGTCCACATTCACCCCCAAAGCCCTGAAAGGGGGGAGGGGCGGAAAGTTCATGTTTTCTGGCTGTGTGGCGATACTAAAAAAACTAAAGTAACATCAACCTTGGAACCATTACTGTGAAAATGACAGACCAAAGATGAGCAACGGGATCATTTACTGAAGTGATTTAATTTTGCTGGAGCTGCAGTTATGTTCTACAGAGAAAAATATGGATACCTTTCTGTGAACTGTAAGAGGCACATTTGGAACATTTCTGAAAAAGAAAAAAAAAAAAAAATCAACTGGGACTGTCCAGTGTGACCACAGTGGAACCACATTGCCATGCTGCTCAGGGCGCCATTCTATGGTCCAAACTGAACCAGGTACTGGTATTGATGAGTGTGGGACAGAGGAAGGAGCTGTGGGTTCAGTCTGAAGAATCACACTTGGAGGCTCCTCCAGATAGCCCAAAGGTGAAAAAATATCCCAGGGAAGATGGGGGACAACCAGAGGAAGGGGCCCCCATCTCTAAGAGCTTCTCATCCATCAGCCCCGTAAGCTTGGTCTCCCAGTGAGCCTTTCTGGGGGCCTCCTTGCACAGGTGCAGAAAGTCAGCAGGAAGCATGTAACTTTAGCCTGGGCATTTGAGCCATGCTCCCGGTGACTTGTGAATGAGTTTGTAAAACAGAGGTGGCTGACAGGAGTTTCGTGAGCTCTCCCTGTGCTTTTTCTATACCATCATAAAAAAATAAAATATTTCAATGGTGAAAAACAAAAGAACAGGAACACCCCATCGCAAGTTTTTTTTTTTTAACTGACACCACCGATCGCACGTTTTTTGTTCACTGGCACCCATTCCCCAGTCGCACTCTTTTACCGTTAACACCCCTCCGGCTCCAGTCTCAAATTTTTTTTGCCAACATTCCCTGGTCACAGGTTTGTTTTTGCTGGCATCCATTCCCTGGTCGCCTGCTTTCCCCCCCGGGTGCACACTTTTCTCACAATATCCAGCCCACCTAGCATCGTGTCTTTTGGAACCTCACATTTGCAACTTTGCATGTTCATGTTCTTTTGTTCCAATCCATAAGTAAAGCTTAAGGTGTCCATGTAGCCGCCTAACCTCAATGAATCTTAATATGTATGTAAATTACAGGATAAGATATTCATCCAACATGAACAGTGGGAGCAGCCTCAGGTCATACCTTGAACCTGGTCCAGATGGGTACTACAAAGCAGCCATTCTGTTCCCATGGTGACGGGCATACCTGGCTGCCAAGCCACAGAATTCCAAGTAACTTCCTCAGCAGCTGCCAAAAGATAGGGAGCCATGAGCCTACTGCCCCTTTTCTCCTACATTGAACCATATCAAAGCCCCTTCCATGGCACTCCCAAAGTACCAGATAACACAGGCACCTTTCTGCTATAATTGTCTGGGGAGGGCACAGTACACGGTCAAGGCACATGTTTCAAACTTTCTGTAATTTACTGCAAACAAAAGGCAGACAGTACACATCAGGGCCCCATTTCCAAACAAGGTAATTCAGAACCCACATGTTAGAGAGGGAGACAATGTTAAGAACAGCAAACCCCCCACCCCCGTCAGAACTGCCCGTGAGGCTACAGGGTAGAAAAATTCCTGTGTTTTATGCCTCACGGGCTACTGTTATGTTATTCATTATGAGTCATCATTCTGCTGTTTTTACTCATTATTGTCCATCACAGGCCTGGGTTAACATTGCATTTAAAAAAAAGCTGCATTCATGTTGTACCTCACTGAGAGGCAGGTTTTCCGAATGTGCAGAAGTTCTGCAGTTTCTGCTGTCAATTTTCTCACTGGGGATTAAAACACATCATCCAGGTTTTTTGGTGCAGATCACAAAGGAGTAGTAGCCTGGAGCTGATTAGGAGGCCCAAGACCATGGTTTCTGAGCAGAATCCATAGCAGAATCTCGGGCGACTCGATTCACCTTAGCCTGTGGCCGGCTGCAATCCAAGAATTTGAAAAAATCCAGAAATGAAAGTGTTTTTAAGGCGGAGGGTTCTGTTTCCGTCAAACATGTCAGAGCCCCACTAAAGCAGCACATGTTGATGAAATCTCACAAGAGCCAAATCTCCCACTCTTTCATAAAACTCAAGGGGGTTGAACTTCCCATCATATCACTGTTGTGCCCCTTTACAACAAAAATAAATTAATTTGAACATGGGGCCCCTGTCCTCTGGGCTACATTATCCACCTAGGTTCATGACACCCTCAGGTTGACCATGCTCTAGAGGATCACCAGCTTCACGGATCTTTGACAGCATATGAATGTCTTGATGGGGAAGCTGTCTCAAAATCACCCTTAGAACCTTCATTCAGTAAACACCTCATCTGGAAAATAATTCTCACAGCTGTTCCAGGAGACCTGGTAGCTTCCCTAATCCTGAGCTGGTAGCTTCTGAGGAACTTGATGCAAGAAAATAACGAGAGCAATGGTCAAGACAATTTGGGGGCCTGGAGTCTTTCCATTGCATTATAGGGTACACAACAGGGGTACACTCTTTGCATCTGTGAAATCTGTGAAGAACAAATCTATAAAGCACAGATCAAAGTGAACCATGTTTGATAGGACTGTAACCTGACCACTTTCCCGGATGGCATTTAACCCATAATCTGAATCACTCCAGTCAAACATTGAACTGGTCATTTATTGTTATCCCTGGCCATGGACCTACTCTCTCCCACCCAGACCTAACTCAAAAAAGCAGCTTAACGAGGTGAGGATTCGAAGGTTCTACTAAGGTAACTGACACCCAGGTGTGAAAATCACTTAGCAGGCATTGCGGTGGGGGGCAGCATGACGTAACCTGACTGGTGTCCGGGGCTTAAAACCTCCCTATGGAGGATGCCAAGCAAACACCTCCAGACTCCTTGACTCCTATGGACCCATCTGACTCATAAGACTTCAGATGGGACACATTCCCACTGCTCTGAATCTATTCAGTCAGAAAGGGGACCTTCTGCAGTACTGGGTTCACATGCAGAAACTGCTACGAATGTAGGGCCCGGTCTTCCCAGGATGGAGCTGCCACTCATCGTCCTAGATATGCTGCATGATATCCATATGAACAGGCGCAAAAAATTGTGTGCTTGGTGCTGATAAACCCATTCATTTCTCATTAAAAGATTTTTCAAAGTAACTCTGTCATATTCTCCTAAGGTGATAAACTGTATTGTATCACCTAATTAGACTGCTGGTGGAATATAGTCTCCCTGTTATATTTTCTAAGCTCAGTGTTTTTGGTTTCTAATATCTTCAGTCTTAATAATGACCAAACAAACCCACGATTCCCATAGACCTGATGTTGCTGCGTTTCTCACTCTCTGCTGAATGGGTCACAGAAACCGGCCTCTCATTAGAGGGACAAGATGCAGCACTAGATGAAAGGGGGCTTCATGGGGGTTTTTACCATTACCTGCACTGCTTGCTGAGTGAGACCTCATCTTTGCCTGAAACATCAATGTTTCCCTATGAGGTGTGCATGGATAAGCTACAGTGCATATGATCCCTCATCTCTCCATCTATGTTTACTTCTCTCCCTTTCTCAGTATTCAACTCTTTCCCTCGATTTTTTAAGTATCTTCCTTCCAACATCCTTACCTACCCAGCATCTATTTCAATGATCCTGAACCTTCTATAAGAAGATTCTAGAATGATCTCATTGTGGCCTTCTGAACATGCAGGGGTGAAAATAATAGAACACTGCAATTAAAAAACTTCAGTAATTACCAAACATTGCTTTAAATCTCAGTAATTTAAGTGGGCAATTGATACCGTGATTAAAGTCAATGACTGCTGAAATTAAATTTTACTTCAGTACACACTCCTTCAGGTAATTTATGAAATGGCTGGCCTGTCCCATTCAGACACTACGATCCATTGACACACATACATAAGAACACGGTTTCTAAGAGTGCTTGGTTCCAGCTTGATGCCTTCTACTAGAACCACCACCCACCATCACCCATATTGCTTTTCTACAGCACTGGTGCCGGTGCTGTTCCGATGCTGGTTCCCAATTTGGAACCAGTTCCACCTTTTTCCACTGAAAAAAAAATGGTGCCGCAAACTCGGCTCTGAACCTGCATCAAAACTTTGCTGGTCTGGAGCTAAGATCCTGTGATGTCATCAGAGGTGGGCGGAGTAAGCAAGTCAACTTTAGACAATGATTGAATGGTATAACGTTGCATATTCCTTATAAAATAAATAAGTCATGTTGAAAGAAAAAACTAACTATATAGATAGCATTACCATTAGCAGTTGAGCTAATGCTAGTCTGGGGCTAGGAAAAATTATCTTACCTGTTGTCTTGTGCGTAATCGTTGTCGATGACAACAGCAAAAAGACGCAGAAGAAGTTCGTTTTGAATATTGAGATATATTCTCAAAGCTTGAAGTAGCACCTGAAAAAACAAGATGTGTTCCACAATTTTTTGTTGTTGTTTTGTTTAGTAGGCATGGTATATGACATAGTTGCAATGTCGTCACCCAACTCCCACTGGGCTCTCAAGTCTGTGGAAATGTGGGCTGGAGTTTTGCAAGTAGTAATGGGGTCATTTTTGATCCTCAACAGGGTGTTGAAAAAGCAGATGAATGACATCCCCTTGATAATGTCCCAAAATGCCCTCATTGACATCAGGTTGCAAAACACGCCATGGGAATGGCTTCAGCAGAGCACCGGTTGCAGGAGAATATTTTGACAATCCAAAGAATAACAAAAATGGATCGGTGTACTGCCCCTATGGTCCTGCTTACAGAACCTGGAGATTCTCTCGCACCGGTAAAAGTGAGAAGCTCATATAGACCTTGGTCACAATGAAGGGAACATAATGATTACTAGCATGACATGAATCATCCCAGGCCCTATGCTGCGAGCAGAGCAAAGAGGACAAATGCAAATGATGATCCAGAGTTTGTTTGCTGGCTAAACTAGATTCTCATTTTGCAGTAAAATATCTTGTGCTGAACACTTTACTGCCCTCTAATAGTGTCGCATCACATTCATAGTGTTTTCCTGCCTTGAGCCTTGTCAATAATGAGCAAACTCCAGGCTCATCACAACCACGCAGTGGATTTGGAGTTATGGGAAATCAATGGAAAGATGATGGATGGACAGATGGATGAATAGACAGCCTCCTGTGGACACACCAATAGGGTCTCCAACTTTCAATGCAATAACCCTGCTACTTGCTGATGCTTGCAGCGATGACTATTTTCACTCTCTAAGGTCCCATCACGAGACTTACTTCCAGGGCGACAACTGATCAGAGCCACCCTGCAGACAACTCTTAATGCAGGGCTGGGAATAACATCAACACAGGCTGGAATATGGTCCAGCACCCTGGTGTCTGGTGCTTTTGAGGCAGATGATGCAGTTATTGATATCTATGCTTGGAAAAAATATATTATTGGCATATAAAGAGCTCATCCTTGGTTATTCTGTGTATATAGAATTATTTAACAAGAAACTGTAGTGAAGGCATTTTGCTCATGTGATCTTCCCAAACATGTCAACGACACTTTTTCTTTAGTCCTGTCACTCCTGGCCTTGTGAAAATGCTGTACTCAGCCATAAAACACATCTTCATGGGTTTTCAGTGGGGCTCAAATGAAAGGGCTGAGCCAATCAGAGCACATGCCTCATGGATACGGGGGAGCAGTCAGCACCCACCACTGTGTTACATGTCTGCCACTCCATTCATAGCACATTGCTTCTGGTGGGGTCTGGGGGCATGAATAGTGTGTGGAAAACAGTAGGGGCATGGGCAGGCAGAATTCATCATAAACCTCACCCACAGAGGTGAACCAAGTGGAAGGCTGGATGGCAGGGGGTGGCTACATATAACTGCCAACTTCACCACCAGTGAAAGAATTCTGTTTTATGGGAGCAGGCTTCCCACAGCTCCCAACTAAATCATTTACCTCAAGGATCAGCAGTGTGCTTCCCATGGCATTCCAGAAGTGTTGGGCAACAGGCGGCAGAAACCGATCCCTTTAGACACCTTGGGACTGGACATTAAAGCCCACAGGGGGGACAGGAACACATAAACAGGCATGTGAAGTAGCAGACCTGACATTCAGCACCACCTTCTCAGTGAGTGACCTCCATACTACGGTGCCACGACGCTCGCATTCTTTACACAGTGCATCGGACACAGTATGTTGCAAGAGTGCAGTGATCTTTTGGAGGAGCGACATATCATTTAGGCTAAATTACAGGCAGCCACCTGTCTGGTCTGCAACAGGCATCCTGGTGGTAACTGGCTGTTACCATCTGACCAAGTCAAACCGCTGTAAACTAGCTGAATGACAGGTGTTTCTGTAGTTTATCCCGTCATTACAGAAGATGAGCATATGAGTTCCGTAAACAAATATCACACAGGAAAACCCGTCCCAGCTGTGTGTTTTACTCCAGAGGAACACTCACTCGGGGGGGTCTCACAGGCACCCATTGTTCTGGAGTTCTGGCACCCTTGAACCCGCCAGAGCACCAAGGTCTACCAACCAATCAGGCTCAACAACAGCCAACTTGGATAACTTTCCGGACATTTTGTATCCTTGACAGGAAGGCAGGCCAGTTAAAAGTGGGAGTACATGCGAAGCAATAAAGCAGGACAATGTCAGAGGACAGAGAGAGCAAATGCATAATGTGAAAATCAGAAAACAGAAAATCAGCTTACCAAGTTCAGCTTTTGTGTGCAGAGTAAACCAGACTGGACAATATTGGTATCTTTAGGTTGGAGAGAATGCAGGATTTTCAGTGGATGTGAGCTACTCTAGTAATCATTTAGAGAAAACAAACCTTAATATCCCAATGGAAAGAAGCACGTACTCTGTTAGGTTTTAAGGTTTAAGCTTTTGGTTGGTTGAAAGCAGATTTAGTGGATCAAAGTATGAGATTCTTGGGGGAAAACCACACAGTGTAAAGCAATCCCAGATAAGGCCCAGCACCCAATGATACGGAAAAAAAAAAAGCCAATCAGCATAATTTTATCATCACTCACATACACTGACCAACATGTGTTTTGTGTGCAGTCTCGAAACCTGCTGTCCGACACCAGGTGCTGGCACAACCAAGCAAGTGAAGCCCCCACGACCGGCAGGGCACAGAAAACAGGTGAAGGACACAGGCATCCCAAGGGATCACCCTCTTAAAGAGACATCCAAAACCAGTAACATACCATATTGACAGCTGGGCCTGCTGAAGCCATGTGGGCAGTCACAGTGGGGGGCCTGATCTTTGCGGCACTGCCCGGCATTGAAGCACGCGCCTTGACTGCAGACCACTGTAGGTGTGTAAAAACAGGTCAGAGTCTGAACCATCAGCCATGACAAAACGGCACACCCTTCATACAGGCTCATACAGACCCTGGCTCAACAACTGTTAGGGCTTCCTAATGAGCTTTTTAAATGATGTATTTATTATTCAAACTAGTTTTTGGAATTTCAAGAATGTTCCCTTTGAGAGTGTAAAGGCAATATAAATCCAACTCACACATGGACAAAAAAAACTGATTTATTTAGACTTGAGTTCTCAACCTGAAAATATGAGGTGAACAGAACAAAAGTAAATTCTATGTTCTAATAAAGTTTTAATTGCTCTATAAATGCTCCAATTTGATTAAGTCTTTTAAGAAACCTGTGTTCCCGAGACAAGAACTTTGGATCAAATAGAATAAATTTTAGGTTCTAAATTGCATTTATATTAAATCTCTATGGAGAAACCCTGTGCTCCACACAGAAAAGAAGGGCAGACAGGAAGTCATCTAATCTGCACTTTTCTTAAGCAAATATATCATTGGGTCTAAAGAGAAAGCAGTAAAACAGGTGAATATTGATACCCTTAGGCTGAAAAATAGAAAAATAGAAAGAGGTACACACACATCCCTCTGAAAGACAGGATACATTCAAACACCCCCCCATAGCAAAACAATAATCTAACAAGCGGCTTTATGCTTTTCGTTTGGGATGAAGAATCGCTCTTAATGACACACTTAGCACTATTAGCTATGAACAGATTTCATGAAGGTCTCAGCAGGAACCTGCGTGGGTCCAGCACTCCTCCTCCCAGAAGCCTCATCATTTGCTGTGGCTGTGGGTCAGCTGCCCACCTGGCATAGCCATCTTCTTGGGACACACGTGCTTTTTTCCTCAGTCACTCCATCACACTTCAGGCCTACAGCTATAGTCCTCCCCAAGTTTAGATATGTAGTAAAAAACAAAGTGTTAAAAAATGAACAAACTTCTTCAAGACAACATCAGGGACACAATACATCTAAAACTGTGAGCTCTCATTAAAATGTGTGGCACCTCTATGGTCACCTATGGTCACCTGTGTCACTGTCCCCCTCCAAAAAATATTAATTTGTAGCCCATGGGGGGTGGATGAATTGTGAATATGGGGGTGGCACTCTTTTGTTCTCTAAACAGAGGCAGAAGCAAAAGGAAGAACTTGTAAGTTTGTAGGGTTCAATCCCAGTAGGGGTGCAACTGTTTTATCCTTGAGGTGGGTAATTAAATTACATCAGCAAATGTACAGCAGTACAAAGCAGAAGAACTGACTTAAACTCAGAAGCACCTGATGATGGGGGAGGCAAGAGGTGGAGATGTGAGACTCGGGTAGTCAGAGACAGGGTCCTCATTCACATTGCTCCCTGCTGCTCACTTCACCAGCTAGGAATCTGTGCTGTTATCACATTCAGGTGCCAGTGGACAAACCCACAAAATTCAACAGGTGACTCATCCAACTGGTCCAAGGAAGACATCAAAGCCTCGTTTGGCCCCATCAACAAAGTACATCATCCCAGTGTGGAGAAATCTTCATTCTCACATTAATAATACATGGCAGCAGCATATCTTTTGATTTCAACACGGTCCTACTGACACTTCAGATGGCATTTCAATGATAAATTTAAGAGAAGAAAACAAACAAACAAACTTGGGTATGGACACCCTGTTAAAATGCGAAAATATAAGGAGAAGTCGCTACTTTAATCCTTTCCTTCCGTCAACTTCAACAACGCGTCAGACAAGAAGTTGAAGTCCTCACAACACTTTCCCAAACACAGGTAGTAGGATGGCAGTCAACAGAGCACCCCTGACTCCCATGCAGGGCCTGCCTGTGGGCAATTTTATTGGAACTTATATTAGATACAATTGTAAGTAGTGAGCTGGGTACAAATGAGACGAGTTTACACATTTACAGCTGGCCTGGCAATCAAGATGAATGACTAGTGCTGTGAATAAAATTATACATTTTTTTTAAAGAGTGTTTTTACAGAGTCAGGACAGAATGATTTGAGTGTTGTTTGTTGTGCAAGGGTGCACAATTACACATTACAGCTTACAAAACCAAGCTTTTGCTTAGAAGCAAAACTTTAAAATGGCCAGCATGGCATGTCTGAAGATCTGAAGGTAGATGCATTCCTCTAAACCTGTAAACGATGCACTTCTCACTAGGAAAATCCCCTGAGAACAAGAGGAACATGGGGGTTAGGAAGCATTACCATCGGATCAAATACCTCTGTCATGTTTGCGTAGCTGACGAGCACAAGAAAGCCAAAAAATCAGCAGGCGGGTGCAAAGAAAACAGGAAGTTAGAAGGACAACAGAGGCCCGGAAAGGACAATGACATTGCACAGGAGGTAAACCACATTACGGGTAAACACCAGAGACACACAGATTTCCACAGATGCATCTGGTTTACCTGCTACTTGCAGTGGTCCTGAAGTGGACTGTCTGCTCTCCGAAACAACAAAGTGGGCTGGAATGGAACAGTGTGACTAGAAAGTCCTGGATGGAAAAGACTAGCTCATAAAAAAATACAATTTCCAGCACTGGGACATGGTTATGTCCATGTGTATTCATGTGACATGGTGGATTACAAAGTGACCCATTTGATGGCTGTGGTGGAAGAAGCATCACATTAGGAAACTTCAGGCCCAGGATCTTTACCCACAATGCATTCTCTAGCATTGCTCCCTGGCACACGCTTCGGAGAAACTAGACCAACCGCAGAAAAACTGACGCTACCCATTCCCTGGAGAGGTGGGACAAAGCCCAAGGTCTCAGTGAACACCAAACGAGGGCAATTGGTCCCAGCAGGCTACACTGACCCTTTCTGCAACAGACAAGCTGTCCGCTGGCACCAGCTGCACAGTAGCCAAGGGGTGGAAGCCAGAACCGTGAAAAAGAGGAAAGTGGGAGGAAGTGGCAGTGGCTCTGTGAGGGACAGAATCCACACAGAAGGGTTGTAACACCCTAAAGGCGAGACCAAAAAAAGAAAAACTACATACTTTCACAATTATGAAGCTGACTGTAGCATTTGAAAACATAAAACTGCAGAACCTTGCAGAAAACTTTCTCCCTGAACATCCCCCAATTCGCTGCGTGTAATTTTTTGTTTTATTATTCTTTACACCTGTCATTACTGGTACCAAAAATCCATGGTCAAACTTTCCTTAAAACACGTTAAGGCCAAAGTTTGCCAAAAACAAAAAACTGTAAATTACAATCTTGAATTTGTCTGTCATGGAACAGAGACCAACCAAATTTATGTGGCAGTTCAAGCAGATGCCTCCTTTTTCCATTATGCTCGACAGCTACCTGCCATTTAAACACACCAAATGGGGTCATTTTGATACCATCCAGAGAGAAACAGTTCACTGGAATTCTTCCCAGACAGACGCACCCATGTCTTTGATCAGGTGTAGGTGTATCCACAATAATAATGACAGGAGATGTTCAGCCACCGAACCATGTTTGTGTGAAACAGCATTAAGATTTTGCTATGCAGTGCTGGGGATTAATGAAATGTGGCTGGGAGGATGGGTGGTACCTGTGGGAAAATAAGTAACTCCCTCTCATGGGGGAGTCGGGGGGCTATGAGTCAACATAGTAATGGAGCTGGGATGTCAGGGTTTAACATCAGCAGGGTATAGATGCTCAATGACCACCAGCGAGTGCAGTTTGGGAGTGTAAATAGGCTTACATTCAGGTTTTGTTTGAAACTACAGTGCAGCACTGGCAGATTGTTGCCATTTTGGCAGGCCAGTCACACCCCAGTCTTTCCAAATAGCCCACGATTAAAAATGAAACACACCCATTTACCCGTTATACTGAAACCTAACTCAGGCAATCCTATGTTGAAATCAAAGTGGGAAGTGAAACGAGTACAGCTGGATAAGCTCCAGGCAAATAGCTGTGCCTCCCTCTCTGGGTGTCCATCACGTATCTCCTTGACACCGTGAGATGCAGATATACTGAATGGAGTGCTCAGGCAACAAAGACCCAACTCCTGGTAAGACTTCATGAGGAACACAGCTCCTGTTCTAGCTGCAGAGGGATTCTCCACTCACAGCTGGCCAGTGCCATCCTTCCTCGTTTCCCTTGGCTGTCATTCTGAATATGGTAAAAAAAAATTCGTACAACCGTAACAGATTGAAGAGTGTTGAGTGAAGGTCCTTGCAGAGAACAGATCACATGAATGAAGAGATCGACTTTAACCCAACTCCCTTTCATTCTCGTCCAGCGGTTCAGAGAGAAGGGAAGGTTTTTTTTGGCACACTGCCTAGTTTTAAGTTACAACGGATAAATTCAGTCCTTTTTCCAGGCACATGCAACCAGTTCTAGAAACAGACGTCAAGGAAGCATCAAAAAAGGCCAACCTGTGGTCAGAGACACAGAGAGGAACAGAGGGAATGCCTTTAAGGACACCGTAATCAGGGCTTCAGTGGTGCTGATGCTGTGATGCCCCCCCCCCAACACACACCTCATGCCGTAGCCTTTGTCACCAAGACAACAAAAGCCTTGAGAATAACTCTCATGGTGCTGCAACCAATGGCAATGAGGCCATGTTGAAAAGTGGATTTTGTCAAGTGGGTAGAGGCCTGACCCTATGCCTGCCTTATCTCCAGCTTGACTCCAATACTGAGAAAGCGAATGTGGTAGTAGGCGCAGTCTTCCAACCCCCCCCATTACCCCTCCCCTCCCCCCCCCCGACCACCCACACACACACACCCACACACCCCCACACACCCCCACACCCAACAAAACATTTT
>JAACJT020002303.1:0-12445 GCA_009936485.2 Gymnarchus niloticus
CTCCCCCCCCTTCCCCCTCCCCTCCCCTCTATTTTTTTTTTTCTACGGTCCCCCACGCGCGGGGGGGGGGCCCATAATACTTTCGAGCGGAAAAGGCGGGGGGGGGGGGGGGGGGGGGGGGGCAGAAATCCAAAAATACACCTAATTTGAGTGTGTGGAAAAAGCTATGCCATCATACATTTACTGCCTTGCCCTGACAGGCCGAGCAGGAACTTTCAATAGAGAAAAAGGTAATGGTGAAAACCAGATTACAAAAATGATTCTGCTTTGGGCATAAAGTTATGAAAGTTAGGGTATTATGCCATTTGTGATATTCACAATCTAATGACGATCTGATAAAACACAAGAGTTTTATTGTGTCGGAGTGCTTTGATGAAAAGGTTACTTAGGTACTGGTTTTCTTACTAAAATTCTTTTGCCAGAAAAAATCTTCCTTGCACAACTGCTCTAAAAGGAATTTTTACTGAACAAAAGTACGGGTTTGAAATAGAATAAATCAAACTACTGATGTACATCTATTGGAGACTGTCCACTGTTTAAATGGTTAAGGGTGTAATCTGACATTGATTTTGAGCTGCAAAAGTTTTTTACTTCACAGTACATCTCAGTCAAATAGAGTTGAACATTAACAGATCTGGTTAACAAAAACGCATACTTTATCTTACCTTCTTTGTGTAACAAAATATCACCTACAAAAACACTGATAGTTTAAATAACACACACACTAAAAGCAGCAAATATGAATTTTGAGAGCGAGAACAGAGAGGTTAACCTTGTACGTCATGAACATACACGGTTTCCTCTATGGAATGGAAATCTGCTGCCATAAGAATGATACAAAACATTGGCAGGCATGCAACTGAATGCAAAACTAGCCTATGACATCAGCAGTGGCTCACTCCTCAAGTCAAATCCTGCCCAAATCCCACCTTGCTGTGTGTGTTTGTTCAAACCTTTAACACAGACCCAGCATGACACAGTACCTAAACATAGTAATAAGCTTGTGGGAAAAAAACACAACGCTGCCCCTCCCCTGTCAAGCCAAGAAATTCAGGCTTAAACCAAATTTACCAGTGCTACCAAATCAGTAGCACGCATGGAGAAGCGCCGTGGGATGCATTTATGTGAAAAATCAGTGCAAATTTTGTTCAGTGTGGAGACGGCCACTTATGGATGACAGATTTAAATGAACTTCGATCTCACCACACTAAAGCGTGGCAATGCCTACTCAACTGACACTGAATCCAAATGCACTAAATCAGATTATAAAGGGGTGCTGGTGTCCAAGGCACTCAAAAACCTTCTGCTGGTTGTGACAGTTCCAAAAAATACCTACGAGTGACACGTAAAACACACCGTGGAACTAGACAGTAGATAATCTGCCCAATCCTCTTCCTCCGCCTGAGAGGATCGAGTATTCCATACAGACGAGAGTCACATCTCGCAAAATTGTGCCCCAAAACTCACTCGTTATTACAGCTAAGAAATATGAAGGAAGTCGAAGGAGAAAAGAAGGAACAGCAAAATCCTGCTCTCTCATGATTCAAAGAACGCTGTTATAAAGGCACGCCTAGTGATCAGGAACAGATGGTGAGCTCACCTATTTTCATTTGTAATGGGGAAGGTTTGTAGTTCATGGCCACGGAATCTCCTTCCCGGGTGTCTGAGTCGCCTTCCGATGTGGAAGATGTGGCTGGATCCTGAAGATACAAATGGGAAAAAGAGAGTCTGACAAGGATTTACCATAAAGGAAAGAAGGTGGTGATGAAACCGTGCATCTGTTCCACGTTTCATTTTAAGTGAGGTATTTAAAAACTATTCAGTTAAATGCAGAGCATTTCTTCTGGGATTACGAACCCTGCTTTGCATCCACAACTTGAGAATTCTGCTGAAAGCTTCGCTAATTCACCACATTGCTAGTAGCCCTGAACTTCAACTTTTAAACCCAGAGACTGGCATGTGAACTGGGGAAAGACTGTCCAGTTGCACAGGAGGGATTTTATGGAGGATTTCTGTCACTTGGTTATATGGTAGCTGGCTGGGCTGACTGAAGAGAGGAGTGTTTCAGTACTGCTGTCGGAGTGCTGGTAACTGGCGAAGCTGGCATGTTGAACACTTCACTGGGACAATACTGAGACCAACATGCATAATTACATTGCATTTCAAAATGCAATGTTTACAATTTAATGTAGAAAAATCCTGAATTTTCACATCACATGATGATGATTCCAAAAATTTGAATGCTAAAAGAAGTTTATATAGTGATGATATAATTTCTAACAAGATTAAGTGTATGCTTTCCGGACTGAAAGTGGGTAGCATCTTAAGTTAAAACAGGAAAATCTCTCACAGTCCGGTGAATATCAGATCTACCCATGCCGGGGTGTCAGGGGCTTAGATCTCCTCTGACACCCAGGAACAAAATCATTGTTGGACTCAACTGCCCTCATACATCATGGGACATGAACAGTGAATTGAAGTCGCTTTCCCTTCACATCTCCCTGCTCCTCCTCGGCATACTCCAGAGAAAATCTCAAAACAGAGAAAGGTTTCTTTTAACACAGCTGTGGCAATTGGCTTCCTACATGGCTGGAAAATAAATAAATAAATAAATAAAACTTCAAACTCAAGCTGAGCGGGTCATCAGATAAATAGTTTGTATCAAAAATAGACTAGCAGACTGGTTAAGCTTTGGATTTAGGCACAGATTTTCTTAGTACTAGTTTCAGAATACCAGGATTCCCTGGCTTTGCTGTATCAGTTCCATTGGTCGAAGGTAATTTGCTGGAAACTTGTCATCTAACAGTTATGCATTTGTCTCAGCGAAGTCAGTCCAGATTCCTAAAGTGCCCGGCTGGTATCCAGTTCCACCTTATGCTCTCAGCTCAAAGGTTAACATCATTTTCTTAAACGAAAAAGGACTGTGACAACATGACAGATGGCAGCAGTTCAGCACATATTAATGATACCCATTGACAAAAAAAAAAACAAAAACAAAAAAACAAAATGCACAGCCAAATGTGAAGTCTTAACTATTCGATTTAGGTGGAAATTAGGATAGGGCAAAGCAAATGAAAAAGCCGGATTTTTTATGTTTCTGTAAACATACAGAACTAGAAGCAGCTTTGCAATTTGTATTTTCATTGAATCAAATGAGGACATTTTCGTTTGAACTGATGTTTCACAGGTATTGTGATACTCTAACCTAAACAGGGTTCACACTAACAAAATGCATATTGTGGGAGTGATATAATTCTCATGCATTTGAATCCATCAATTTTCCATAGCCATTAATCCAACAAGCAGGGTAAAGCGAGGACGACTGCCATTACATCACAGGGCACATGACATGCATCCACCAAGACGGTAACCAAGAGAAACCCAGGGAAATGAAGAAAATGCTTATGGCTTCCATTCTCAGTTAAGTTGTGAGGCACAGCACTCCTCTGAGGCATAGTGCTGCCCTTTCTTAAAATAATCCCTTGCATGCATCATTACATTTTTTTCCCCTTTGCAAGAGAAACGTCGGTATCTGTAAACAGTGAACTAAATCAGCACAGCCAACTGGAATATGACGTTTGGCACAGCCACCTGTGGCCTCCTCCGTGTGTACAGACAAGATTTTTACCCCCTTCTGCTTCTGACCGACTGCCCCATTTCCCACATGAAATCTCTGAGGGTTTCCCCCCTGCCCCCACTGCCATGTTCTTACCCATGTATCAGCCGTGGTGCACTGCTTTATTTCTTTAACAAGTTCACGTTTTCCCAACCAGCCAGAAGGGAGAAATTTGACAGCGGCATGACATTGCCAATAATTAAAGGAATGAAGGAAACGATTCTGTGCAAATCATACTGAGAAGCTGGAAGCTTTTATTAGCTTGATGTGACAAGAGCATATTTTCATGCTTATAACTGGCACTTTCTGCACTTCTAGGGGTCAGTAGCCTAGATGGCGGCTAGGCCAGTACTCAGTATTTGATGTGCCGTCAACTTTAGGCCTATGCATAGAGTGCAGATGTTAGCATGGGTTGATAGACAAAGATCAAACAGTTCATACTTACGACAAAATATCATTTCCAATTTAAGCATTTAATGGGAACAGCAGGTTGTAGATCCTTCTATCTTCTAACCTTTTAACCTGGTCAGGGTTATGGGGGGGAGGGGTGCTGGAGCCTATCCTAAGCACCACAGGGGTACATGCTGAGCAGAGGCAGGGTTCAAGCCCCCAACCCTGGACATGTGAGGCAACAATGCCCACCACAGGTTGTATATTATTGTCTAATTTTGCAGAAAAAAAATTTGAAAACGATACCTGACATGGAGGATTACATCATCTATTATTCAAATCTTACAAGGGTAAATTTAACCTAGTAAGGCAAATTAATTACACTAATTTCTGTTAGCAATTCAGCACAAGTCAACTACCACAATTGATTTGGCAACCACGTAAAATTAATCTTAAGAGTTCTAATCGGTCCATTACAACATTTCATAAAAAAAATATCCCAGTGTAACACTCATGAGTATCAGTGCGTTAACCACCCTTTTCCGAAGAAAGAGAGGACTGCAGCTAAGCCCGTAAAAACAATTGGCTGTGGTTTCTATCTATTTATTTATCTATTTATTTATTTATTTAACTATCCAGAAATAAAGATTACTCATAAAGTCAAACCACTTTTAAATGGAAATCTACAGTAGCCTGGATGGCACTTAAACACACAGAGGGGATTTCATTTCAACTCTCGCACCTCTGGCAAACTGCACCAGGGTGGCAGGGACTTGTGTGCTCCCCCTCTTTACAAGCGAGTAGAGTCCCTGATGTGTTGTCCTGTGTGAGCTCATTCGTCTCCCGGGGAGAGCGGGAAAACAGCCGACCCAGCAGGACAAAGAAGAACCCAGCTCCACCAGCCCATCACAGCAAGAACTGTCCAAAACACAAAGACGAAGCACTTTGAAATAGGGAGAAAGGGTTAAAGTATCCATAGGAAATATGTGAATGATGTTATAACAGAGTAATAATAGGCTCACCTAAGGAACGGTTGGAGCGGCAGACTTTCTTTCTAAAGGAGCGGGCAAAATCGAGCTGCTCAAACAATATAGACGGTGTGTGCAGCCTTCGATTTGGGCAGCTGTGCCACATACAGGATTCTTACAGTCGCATATATAAACCATTTAAGCAACTGCTAAATAAACAGCTGGACGTGCAGCTTTTAAATACCACAATCCACCGAAATTCCCACAGCACCTCACAACCCTGCCCCAGATCAGTGGATGGAAGACGTTCTAGTCTTTAGTTTTAGTATACATAAATAATTGTCTTAGATTCAAAAAGCATAATTCTGCTTATGCAACACTTAGCTGTCCATTTATTACCTACACCTTACCAAGTGTAAGGCAGGACCCATCGTTGCCCTTAGAACCTCTTCAAAGATAGATGATCCATTTTTCACACCAATGTTGTTACTGCACTGATGTTTTTGCGCTTGTGCTCTTCCTGTTAGCTTTAGCAAGTCCTGACGTTCTCCTGTGAGCACTCGCATTGACAAGGTGTTCTGAGACACGAATGATTGTGTCTAGGATACTGAAACCAACAACGTCTGGAAACCAAAATCACCACTTAGGCTATTTTACAGCAGGTGTCTTAGCCGTTCGGGTGTGTAGTCAGGCAGTAAGTGAATCTAATGAACTGGACAGACTGTAGTTGAAGGGGAGTTTAAACCAATTCAAGGTACTCATGATTAATGTAATATTGTAGATTTCTTCTATATTAAGACCTGTGCAAAAGCATGCAGCCTTTGAAACATCAAAAGCAGAACATAATGCAATAAACTTCCTCCCAATGGCAACAGCACAGCCTCCACTATTTATGTAACTGTCACGTCGCCTCCATTGAAGTTAAATAACTTTTATACTTTTTTTTGATACTGCTAATATCATACATTTGTTATAACCATAATTGATTTTACTGATTTTATCGAAACCATAATGTAAAGCAAACTTTTCTTACATTATTTAAATACAAAGAGGATATCGACCATATGTGAGTGGGTTCCATCTCTGAAATTTTTGTCTAGTGATTTAAATTAATAATATTTCAGACTAACCAAGGCACAGCTGTTCAAAATGGCAGAACAGAGTGATGCATGATTTATGACTTAGAGAAAAAAGGACTAGAAATATTATTTCATGCCTTCAGAAATCAAAGATGTAGTCCCATAGATCTTTACTGACAGGCATTTCCTAATCCTGTCATCAAGATACATCGTGTAGGCCAGTTTTAAGTCACGCTCTTAACTGGACTTGAGTCGTTAAATCACATATATACTGCAAATTTCAAAATAAATCTGGTTAAAATGCATGTGTATGTATGTATGTGTGCCCCGGAGTCAGACTGGCGTCCCATCCAGGATGCAGCCCAGCTTATTGTGCCAGACCAGGATAAACAGGTAGAAGATGAATGTACTGTATAAGCTAGCTTAAGACTCGTGTGATTACCATATTGGCCCGAATATCAGACGACTCGGATTATAAAATGACCCCACCCTCAACTATTTTGGGGGGAATAAAGCATTTGCAATAGAAAGTTTTTCTAAAGAAACTACATTACGTGTTTTTAGCTTAGCTAGAATTTTGGTAACAAAAAAGAGATCAACATTGAATTTGAATATGATTTTGAAAATGAACACAGAGCAGCTGTAAAGTGCTAAAGGATATTGATGGTTGTCATCTCTGGTCCAGATATCTTATGTACATTCTGCTCAATTTGGCTTCACTGGGCTATGATATCTTTCTATTCTAGTCTGTGATAATTACAGATATACAAATGTTTCTTTGGATTATTAAGCCGTAGCTGATATTACATGCAGTTATATTTATAAGGTACGTTTCCATTGGACAGGTTGTACATCGGTAGCTCTGAAATAAAAAAGTTGACATACCAAGTTCAGTGTAAAATGTTTCAGTAAAACAAGAATTACATTTCTGTTGAATGTTTATTCAAATGAGTAGTCCATAATTTTAAGTACCATATACAGTGGCGAACTAGAATTATAGAATTATTATTATACTTATTTTTTGATTGGCAATTGGCATTAAGAAAAATGATCAGAAAAAGGTATTCATTTCAGGAGCACAAATTATTTTAAATTAAGTAACATTTTGTCCTGTGATATTAATTGGGAGCCACCTTTAATTAATATTCAATGAAAATTGATTAAGGACTCAGACAGAAGGAAACAGGCTGGGTATTGGTGTTGCTATAAAATACTTGGTCCAAAGTACCTTTGCTGATTCAGCTAATTTTGAATGGGATTTACTCAACCTATAATCTAATCAAGTTTCTACAAATCAATGTGTTTATTTTTATGCAGAAGTCACAGATAAGCAGGTTTTCTGAAAAGAATGTTTAACAGAACTGACGAATGCACTTAATTCACAGGCCTCATTTGCAAGATAATACTTTGGAACCTCAACTGTGGTAGACTAGCAATAACCGAGGAATGACCTAACTTTCAGTCGCTGAGAGTTGTAATATGGGTTGCGGTTTCCGAACAGTTTGAAAGCTATTACCTCGTATGACCCACCTTCTTTTCCTGCAACAAAACCACTTCTCCAAATAAAACAGAAGAAAAATCTGGTCGTACTTTGCAGAGAGGCACCGATGATCACATTTTTAATGCATAAGAATGACACTTTAATAAAGCGTATTAAACATTTGATTTAATGAGAACTTACCCAATGAGAAAATGAGGGCATACTAAACTAAATTAAGCTATTCCATATCTTCTATGCCAATTATACGGATGTTCAATGCAGAGAAATTAGAGAAATGTATTTCATATAGTTTGGATAATAAAAGAGGGAATAATGCTTCAGTCACTCTTCACACATTCAAGCAAGAGAAAATGCAGTCTCTCCAACTCAGTGTACTGAACTGGCGAAAAGAATATCTTCCCCCATGGAGAAAACCATGCACGTGTCATGCAGTTTATGTATGATTCAGAGCAGCAGATGAAAGTTATTATTATTAAAGTTATTATTTGTATTTTACACACCGTGAAAAAGAAGGAACTAAGGCAAACCTAAATTTGAATGCTGTTCCATGTTATTTCAAGTAAGTCCAGCTTACGTGGGGAATTACTTCCAGTTTCAGGAAAGCATACACAGTTTCAACAAATCATTAATCATCAATAAGCAAATCATCAGTGCTTGTCTCTGTGCCACGAGCTACCACAATCTTTTCAATTCAAAACTCCAATGCATCATTCAGGAAGTTTATTTTACTGAATCAGATTTGAAAGTATTCCAACGCAGCATCCACGATTAGAGTGGAGTCTGAGTGTCTTGTCAAAAAAAAAAAAAAAAAAACGAAATCATGTTAATTTAAGTTCAACCACTTACTGAAAACTACGCCGTCTATACACCTCTATGACCAAAGCAAATTCTTTACACCAAAAATAGGCCTATATAGCCTAAAATTTCAGGAGTAAAACAATCACAGTATAACACTGTGTACAGTTCATTCTAAAAACACAAAGGATGGTACTGCATCAACAATTAAACAAAAAAAAAAATCAAAACACTGAGCTGGATAATTAAGAACTAAAAATACAAATAAAACAGAAGTCAATAGTCAGAGAATAAACAGAAATGTGAGTTTTGCAACAGGAGTATTAATGTCAGACCATGTAAGCACATCCTCTCTAACTGGCTGGATTTACCTCTGGAGACTGAGGCTGCAAACCTACAAGTGAATGAATCGTCTCTAAAAGCCGAGCTAAGAAAATGATGTTATTTACTACATATGGGAGGAAAAAAAAAAAAAGATTAGAATCTACCCTTAATCGCAGCAAGCAATTTGTAGACATTCCCCTGACCAAAGCTGAGACACGAGTACCGGAAGGATATTTAACAGTTTTCTTTAGGCTGTAATTAATTTAACAAACATTATTCAGTATTACCTACTGATTTCATATTATGACCATAGTATAATGTAATTTGGGCCATGATACTGAATTACGAAACAGAGCAAAGCACCTCGGCTCGTTCAAAGGCATCTTTGAGGGAGCAGAAGCGTGCTTTCAGTAAGAGAAGCAGAATAAAACGGAATGGAGCAGGCGGTCCTGCTGGCTGTAGGAGGACATGGATGAGGCTGACAGTGAGGGAGGATTCCCTGATACACCCCAGCACAGGCCTGACAGCACAGCGCAGCGCAGCACAGCTTCATATAGCAGGGGGCACAGGGCTGTGTGTCCTAGGCAGCATCCTAATCAATTTAGTCGGTGATGCAGTCATGAGGGCTAAAATGAGATGAAGGATGGATGGATGGATGGATGGATGCAGCGTCATGCGGGACGGAAGCTGAGAGCAGCAGGAGCTGAGCTTCAGGTCCAGCATCACAGCTCAGAGATCCGCGCTCCCTGACTTCAAAGTTACATCATTTAGGTCTAGACACAGCACAAGGAGAAGGTTAGGGAAGGTCATGCGAGATGTTCTTATAACATTTCCAGCATGAAGAGCGGCGTCGAGCCCCTCCTGAGTCAGTAGAGCATTTTATCAACAACAAGGGGCTGACCTCCGTCTAGCTTCACATTCACCGCCTCATAGTATCAGCCAGGCGAGCCGAGGCGAGCCGAAGCGATACTTTGTTACACATAAGACGCGTCTTAATGCGCAACAGTAACGTTTTCACAGCCCCGACTCACTTGCCGCTTCATGTGTGACCAAGAGGCGTTTTTCACTCGTCCCAGCTCGTCTAAAGGTCCAACGACCGCACTCACCAAGGGCTGCATCTCCGAATGGACCGTCGGCACCTGGAATCTGTCGATTTCTTCCATCATGTCGGCAGCCTCCTTCGCTGCTGTGATGATCTCGCAGTGGATGCGGCTTTAACCCGGAGCTAAACGCGTTCGGATGCCTGGCTTTGCTGCTTCATTCTATAGGTACAAGAGCCTGGCAGCCGCGTCCCACTTCCGGCTCCGGCTCGGGTCCCCGGTGCGCCAGGGACAGCCGTCACTTATTCATCGTTTCTCATCAGACACTCACGCTGCTCTTCGTGTCTCATCATCTTAGTGGCGTGAGGCTCCGTTTAGGGGGAAAAAAAAGCATCTTCACTTGTGCCATTAATGCATATGATGTGCAAGTCAGAGCAAAACGACTCCCAACACCACCGTTTATTCGCTACTACTGTACTACTCATCATTAGTATACCAGAAAAAATATTCTGATATCAAGAATGACTTGAACTGCAGCATGTGCCGATTAACACTGACGTACACTGGCTGAATTTAAGGGATGGTGAGATCCATCGCTTAAGGCACTTTGTTCAACTAAAGCTTCTTCATTATGATTTTTTAAGGCTCTTGTAGCTGAACTTGTCTTGTGAAGCACTATTGCCTTACACCACCAGGGGTGGAGGGATTTAAACCTGTCCCTGGCAGGTTCCCCTGAATTGCTCTCCATTTCTTCCAGGTATTCCAGTTTTCTCCTGCAGCCCAAGTAACACGAGTGTAGATGAATTAGTGTCTATGAATTGCCCACACTGTGAGTGAGTGTATGCCCAATGATGGACTGGCTTCCCAACCGGGACATTTCCTGCCTTCTCCCCCATGTTTCCTGGGATAGGTTCCAGCCTCACAATGAACCTATTGGATAAATGGATTTGGAAAAATATCCACTTCTGCATTCCTAATCTTTACAATGTTTTCTGTAAGAAATACTAGTCAGCAAAATGAAATATAAAAAAAATATATATTCTTAATTTGTCAGCCTAGAAGAAGATCTGTCACTAATACCATTAAGCGAAATAATACTATTGCTAATATTAATTAACTAACTAACTAACCCAGCCACTGGGGACACAAAAGCCAGTGTATTTCTTAGTGCCGGTCCCAAGCCTGGATAAATGGGGAGGGTTATGTCAGAAAGGGCATCCAGTGTAAAAATTTTTTGCCAAATCAAATATGCGTACAACAACACTGTCAAGCCCACACCAAGCCAGACGACGCCTAACCTGTCACGTCCAACCTACTCCCGTTCATCATCCCCTGAACACTGACCGGCTGTACCTCGTTAATTGTTATCAAGTGACCGCCACCAATACTGTTAGCCAACAGGGTGCTGGTGGAAATTGGGCTACTGTTTGGTGAAGGTGTGCCTAGAGACAGGAAGAGAGGAGGAAAGTTTGAATGTTGCGAGTATGACTGGTAAAGGGAGAGAGCTAAAAAAGGAAGGAACAGAGGGGATGAGGAGGTGATGGGTAGATATGATGTCAAAGAGAGGAATGCAGGTCAGATGGTAGTGGATTTTGCGAAAAGGATGGACATGGCTGTGGTGAATACATATTTTAAGAAGAGGGAGGAACACAGGGTGACGTACAAGAGTGGAGGAAGATGCACACAGGTAGATTATATCCTGTGTAGGAGGGTCAGTCTGAAGGAGATTGGAGACTGTAAAGTGGTGACAGGGGAAAGTGTAATTAGGCAGCATAAGATGGTGGTCTGTAGGATGACTTCAAGAAGAGAAGAGAGTGCGGGCAGAGCCAAGGATCAAATGGTGAAAGTTGGAAAATGAAGACTGTAAGGTGGCATTCAGGGAGGAGATAAGACAGACACTGGGTGGAAGTAAAGACTTACCAGATAGCTGGGCAACTACAGCTGAAGTGGTAAGGGAGATGGCTAGAAAGGTGCTTGGTGTGACATCTGGTCAGAGGAAGGAAGACAAGGAAACCTGGTGGTGGAACGAGGAAGTACAGGAGAGCTGACAGAGGAAGAGGTTGGCGAAGAAGTGGGATAGTCAGAAAGATGAAGTAGACAGGAGTACAAAGAGACAAGGCGTAAGACGAAGAGAGAGGTGGTGAAGGCTAAAGATAAGGCGTATCGTGAGTTATATGAGGGGCTGGACACTAAAGGAGGGAGAAAAGGACCTGTACCGATTGGCTAGGCAGAGGGACTGAGCTAGGAATGATGTGCGACAAGTTAGGGTGTTAAAGGATAATGATGGAAATGTACTCACAAGCGAGGAGTGTTGAGCAGATGGAAAGAGTTCTTTGAGGGGCTGATGAATGAATAGAATGAGAGAGAGAGAGAAGGTTGGATGATGTGGGGATAGTGAATTAGGAAGTGCAACGGATTAGCAAGGAGGAAGTAAGGACAGCTATGAAGAGGATGAAGAACGGAAAGACTGTTGGTCCGGATGATATACCTGTGGAAGCATGGAGATGTTTAGGAGAGATGGCAGTGGAGTTTCTAACCAGATGGTTTAATGCAATCTTGGAAAGTGAGAGGATGCCTTAGCAGTGGAGAAGGAGTGTGCTAGTACCAATTTTTAAGAACAAGGGTGATGTGGAGAACTGTAGTAACGTGTTGTTGTTGTTGTTGTTTAGTCATGCAGTCGTGTCCGACTCTTCGCGACTCCATGGACCACAGCACACCAGGCCGCCCTGTCC
>JAACJT020002304.1:0-12441 GCA_009936485.2 Gymnarchus niloticus
GGTCTATATGTTGCTGAAGCCTAGCTTGCAGAATCTTGAGCATAACCTTGCTAGCATGTGAGATGAGTACAATAGTTCGGTAGTTTGAACATTTTACAGTCAATACCTAACATCAATTAAAAAGCAAATTTTGTTAGATTTCATTCTAGTTCGGCACAGCAGTGATTAGTGGACATTGAGTTTGAAATGGGCACAAGTACGACCTGAAAAGAATATCCCTTATATGTCATGGTTAACTTTGATTTTTCATTTGAGGACCTGAACATTGTTGAAATGTGCAAAGATCATTGCAAGTCTGGAATTAGGAAGGTTGGCGCTTTGGTGCCTCATGAATATTTTTAGTTCTGCTAAATTACATAGTTATGTGACTTGAAATCATTTGTTTGTTTGTTGTTTGTTTTTTCTTTACTAACCTCCAGTAAATATTCTTTTAGACATTGGGTAAATATCGCTTCACACAAAGTTGTAAGTGATGTCTTACGAATACAACCTCTAAAGGATATCATTAGCTTCAGAATTATTTAAGGAAGCTGGACGAGAGAATAACTTCCGACCACAGTGGGGTGAAAGGTGGTGATGATTCTAGGAGCCCACAGTTGGAGGGACCTCTAGAAAATATGGTATACAGTATATTGTATACAATATACAGTACTGTGCAAAAGTCTTGAGCCACCCCTCATTTCTTCATATTTTGCTTCCAAAGAGCCACACTTGTATTTTTTTATGTAGTCATGAGCAATAGTTCTCCAGGTTTCCTGAAGGACTTTCAAAGTTTTTGGCTCTCATTTTTAGTCCAGTCTCTGTGCCTGACCAGTTTAGAAGAATGTGTTTTGTTTGTTAAGCCACACAGTGACCTATGTATGAATCATTGAAGCAAAAACAAAGCCAACTAACTTAAGGCATGAACCAGTGAAGAAACAGGTGCAGATGATTACAGATGATCAGATGACGTTGCAATAAATCACTGTACCTATTGTCCCATTTTCCTAGCAAAATATAAAGAAATGAGGGGTGGCTCAAGACTTTTGCACAGTACTGTATTTACAGTATATTTACAGGCCCAGAGCAGTAAATTTACAGGTCCAGAGCAATATTCTTTCCAGGCCCTACAGGTCATGTAATCAGCCCTTTTGTTCCCAGTGCAAGGCAAGTTCCAGCTTCTGAATTTTTGGTTTTTCTCAATCACTTTGGCTCATTTCACAAGGCAGACATGCACTTCTCAGAACTCCATCTATGAACCTCCACAGCATTAAGTTATTTTGAGTATGAAAATACAGATTATCATTTCCCATTGCTTTTATACAAAAGCAAATGCATTTGGACATCAGTCAAATGGCTCAATTTCATAAGCACTGAATTAGCACTAAATCAGTTATTCTAGCCATTTAGTGAAAATTGTTTGCATGTCACATTGAGTTACTTCTACTCAACTATATATAGGTGCTCTGTTATTGTGTGAGTGATCTTAAGCAAAATGATTAGTTGATTACTCGTGAAAAATATACATTTCATTATAAATGTAATAGATATATAGTTATCCAATCATTTTGAGCAACACATCATTTTGTATAATTAGTTAAGTATTGTCAGGCTTTTTAATAAGATCAGCATGCTCCCCAGAGAAAAATACAGATCACTGGTGCCTCTCATTGCAAGTTAAAATTCAATTCAATTTTATTTATATGGCACCTATAACAAGAAACACTGTCACAAAGTGCCTTACATAGTCCCAGGCCCAGAGTCCCTAGAGAGTAAGCCAATGGCAACAGTGGCAAGAAAGAACTCCCTCAGAAGGAAGAAACCTTGGGAGGAACCAGACTCATGGGGGAAGCTCATCTTCCTCTGGCTGGCAGCAGGCAAGACAAATTAATTAATACAAATAAGAACAATGTTGTAACAGTTAGAAGGACAACAGGGTATTAGAGGTTGCAGTCCAGTGATCAGAGCAGGTTCGCTGGCTCAGAAGGCAGCAAGCCAGTCAGTGTGGACAGCTGAAGTGGAAGGAGGGCGTGGTAGGCCAGCAAACGATACAGGGAACTCTTGAATCCGAACCTCTGAGGGAAGCACCCCAAAAAGGGGAGCATGGGGGAAAGAGAATGTGTATGAGGCAAGCAGTAATTTAAGGCAGCAGAATAATTGCAAATAAAATAATGAGAGCCCTGGCATAACTATATATGGCACCATAACTGTGAGGGAGAGACCAGTGGGGACACAGGCATGAGGAATCCTTGAACGCCAGCACTCCAACAACACACAGAACATGCGAAGCAGGAGTGACAGCACTGACAGAACAGTTCATCCAATGTCAATGACACTGATCTCCACCCAACTCTACATCTCAGCCTATAGCTGGGGAGTGAGTAGCTACCTAAGGTCTCTGTAAGCTAGACTAAATAGATGCATTTTAAGCCTAGACTTAAAGATAGGGAGTGAGCCAGAGTCCCACACTGCTGCTGGAAGACCGTTCCACAGCTGTGGAGCTCTGTAGGAGAATGCTTTGCAGCCCAACGCCGCTTTTTTCACTCTTGGAACTAATAAATAACCTGCACCCTGAGGGGAGGGAGTAAGGAACCAAAAAATCAGACAAATATTCTGGAGACAAACCATGCAAGGCCTTATAGGTAAGTAATAGTACTTTAAAGTCAGTGCGAGCCTTAACAGGAAGCCAATGTAAAGATGAGAATACAGGACTAATATGATCAAACTTCTGAAATCCAGTTAGCACTTTTGCTGCAGTATTTTGCACTAGCTGGAGTCTGTGTAACAACCCCGAATTACATCCAGAAAACAGAGCATTGCAATAGTCCAAACTGGAGCTGATAAAAACGTGAGTTAGCTTCTCAGCATCATTGAAGGACAACATTTTCCAAACCTTGGCTATATTCCTCAAATGGAAAAAAGCTGTTTTAGTGATATTGCTAATCTGAGCATTAAATGACAAGTCTGGGTCAACTAAGACACCAAGATTTCTAGCTAATGTGCTTGGTTTAAGTGAGCTTCCATAAAATTTTATATCAATCTGTTCTCGAAGCACTCTAGGACCAAGCAGCATTACTCCTGTTTTGTCTTGATTTAGGAGCAAGAAATTTCTAGCCATCCAGCTCCTAATATCTAATAGACAATCCTCAATCTTTGACAGATGAGGCAATTCACCAGGTTCAACTGATATGTATAGCTGTGTGTCATCAGCATAGGAGTGGAAGTCAATACCATATTTTCTAATTATGTCACCAAATGGCAGCATGTACAGGGTGAACAGCAGCAGGCCCAACACAGATCCTTGTAGAACACCATATCTTACTCTAGTATAATCAGAGGATTCATTGCTGACATGAAAAAACTGGTAGCGGTCAGTGAGATAGGACTATAGCCAGGACAGAGCCTACCCTGTAATACTAACTAGAGATTCCAGTCAGTCTAAGAGAATGTCATGGTCAATAGTATCAAATGCTGCGCTAAGATCTAAGAGCACCAGAAAAGAAAAACAACCATGATCAGAGGCCACAAGAAAGTCATTTGTTACTTTCACTAATGTAGTGTAAGTACTGTGGTATTGTCTAGACCCAGATTGAAATATTTCATTTATGCAATTTCTCTGTAGGAACAAGTATAATTGTTTTGCTACTATTTTCTCCAAGATTTTGGAGAAGAAGGGAACATTTGAGATAGGCCTATAATTTGCTAAGTCGCCAGGATCAAGCTTAGGTTTCTTAAGAGCAGGCTTGACAACAGCTACTTTTAGTGATTTTGGCACATATCCAAGGCTTAGTGATGAGTTAATCTAGTTTAGTAAATTACTACTAATAGATGGAGCAATCTCTTTTACAAGCCTTGTAGGAATAGGATCCAACATGTAGCTACCTGTTTTAGAGGACAATATTAGGTTCAAAAGTCAGAGTCTCATATAGAAGTAAAAGAATCCAACATTGCTGCATTACTTACAGCAGGACCGAGCGGATTCTGGCAGCAATCTGTGGCAATGGTACTACTTTGGATTATCTTTCTGATGTTAGTTATTTTGCCATTGAAGAATGCCAAAAAGTCGTTGGTATTGAGAGAGATTGGAATCTGGGGGTATACCTTATATTGATTCCTAGTTATTGTAGACACAGAATCAAACAGGAACCTAGCATTACTTTTGTTATTATCTATCAGCCGGGACAGATAGGTGGATCTAGCTGTGATCAGGGCTTGTTTGTACTTTAAAACACTATCTTTCCATGCTATTTTGAAAAGCTCCAAGTTTGATGAGCACCATTTACACTCAAATTTTCATGAAGTGTTTTTAAGTTCATGGGTATGGTCAGTATACCAAGGAGCATATTTCTTATCTTTAAGCATTTTCTTCCTAATAGGAGCAACCAAGTCAAGACTGCTGTGAAGTGAGTGATCAATATTTATCGATATCTGTTCAAGTTCAGATTCATTCGTGGGCGTACCAATCTGGGAGAACTCCAGGAAAAACCTGTTAACGATAGCAACTGCAGTTGAAGGAGTAATATGGTGACTAACACTCGCTTTGGAGACAGGCAGAGTAACAGATCCCAGTAGTACTTCAAATGTTAGTACAGAGTGATCTAAGACTGCAGGATTTAGAGGGAGGATAGACACATACTCTATACGGATACTGTGACTAAGAATCAAGTATAGAGTGTGGTAACCTGATCTGAGTGGGCCCTACTACATTCTGCACAACACCAACAGATTCAAGCAGAGAGGCAAATGCCATACTGCAAGGATCTGAGTCATTTTCCACGTGGATATTAAAATCCCCTTGAGTCGGTTATGATACCGTTTATAAGCAATGTCTTGGGGGTCAAAGTAAAAGCATATAAATCAATCTTTCTCAGTTGAATGAGGTAATTTCTTTGTAAAAATGCTGGAACCTGCTAATGCTAACAGAAATGCAAATGTTATACAAAGCCAGTTCCCTGTCTATGAATGAGGAAGATGAGTCAGGATGCGTGCTGGTATGAGAGGAAGACACCCAGACAGAGGCAGAATACTGCCCAGACAAAGACATGTGCCTGATGAAATACGAGCCACGATTGTGGACCATGTCATAAGTCATGGTCTTACTATGGAAGATGCAGGCTGGAGAGTACAGCCAAATGTAAGACGGTCGACAGTTTCATCTATAGCTGAAACATCAAGGAGGGAAAATTGATGTGTTGTCTTAAATTAACTATTGTGATGTTTTTTTGTTTTTATTTGTTGTATTGCATTGCTACTCTAATTTTGTACTGAAATGCTACTGTAAGTGATTTCATGTTTTTCATAACATTAGAGAGAAATGTCCTTGGTAAAAATTATGGATTTTACATATTTCCCCTGTAAATTGTTCTAAAGTACGGTAATACTGTAAAATAATAATAATAAAACACATACATTGTTTTACAATAGGACTGCATGCTGACCCAATTCTGGTAGGAGAAGAGCGGTTTATACTCCACAACAGGATCAAGAAATCTGCAGCATTGTAACTGTGAATAATGCTATTAGACTATGAGAAATCAAAGTAGAATTCTGGCAGACAATGGTATCACCTCAGTAGGTCTCTCAATAACAGACAGAGTGCTAAAGAAACACCAGCTCACAATGAAACCGCTCTCCAACTGCGATACGGTTAAGGATTTGAGGTCCCAGTATGTGTGGGTACATTTCCTTCTTTACAGTAAAATGTTCTGTTATAGTAATTGTATTCTTTTTCTCATTTCACTTGTAGATTACTTAGACACTGGATAATGTAATACAGACATTATCATAGAACAGTAAAGAATTTTTTTATCTCAAAGTTTATTGGATATTTTTAAGAGAATAATGGAGTTGAAAAAAATAAAAGGGTCTCATATCCCTGCGTTTGGTGATGAAGCTGGGTTTAATTTATCCAAATCTTGAAGGTGAAGATGCAACATTAAACACATTTTAAGTGAAAGAGCTACAATTGATCTTCCAGAGCAGCGTGTGGGCAACATCATTATGTGTGCCAGTATGTCTGAAAATGGAGTGGGCACACATATTGCTATCTGAGGTTTGTATAAAAGCCAACATCTCCTTAACATTTTAGACACCCTCTCCAGGGATCTAATTCCTGAACATGAGGATGGCTTGGTAGGGCTTAACCTGTGGCATTACATACTTGTGTGAGACAATGTCAGTTTCCAACTGCACCAGCATTGTACAGGAATGGTTTGCTGACCACCAACAAATAATGATAGAATTCTTCCCTCCGTATTCAACATTTATAAATCCCATAGAGGAGTCATTTTCAGCTTGGAGGTGGAAAGAATATGATGGCAAACCGCACAACCAAGTTTCTCTAATCACTACCATAAAAAATGAGTGTAATGACATCGTAGCTGAGTCCTGTAGAAGATGGTTGCAACATTCCAGAAGGCTCATAGCTAGAATGCATAGCTAGAGAAAATATAAGCTGTGAGGTAAACATAATCCTGTGGCCAGATGAATGCAAAACAAGAGATGTTCAGTAAGATCAATCCTTGTAAAAATGTATTACTGTACATTACAGTTTTTGTATTGATCTGTTTTTCAGTTCTCTGCAGTAATATATTTCCATAACTATTGAAACAATTAATTTATATGATGCAGCGCTTCATAATAATCTCTGACACACATCTGTGTTATGAGTCACATTTCCCCACTTTGTTATTGACTCTTCCATATCCTGTCATGCCACCACCTCTGTATACGACCCTGGGTCATTCTTGCACAGTCCTTGAACTGCTTTTTCCACCAAAGCACCTGTGACCACCTACCTCATTTCACACGTGTTGCTGTTTGCCTCATTAACCCACCCAATTTAGTTCCCCACACTTTAAACATTCTCTCTTCTGTCACTGAACCTGCTTCTGCAACTAGCCTCACAGATGCCTGTGCTCTAGACTGCCTACATCAGTCTTTCAGGGCACGATGAATACCAGGTAATACCATTCAGGCTGCCTAAGGGTCCATCAGGCTTCCAGGTGTTCATAAATGATGTCCTTCACGATCTAATTAATCAGTATCTGTTCATTTACCTGGATGGCATCTTCATCTTTGTCCAAGCACTCACCAAACATATCATTTATGTTTTCACTGTTTTACAACACCTGTAGGCACATGGCTGATAAATGAGAGAGAGACTGTAAATGAGAGAACTGTCTCTTCTATGCAGCTACCATCTCTTTTCTGGGATATGTAATATTACCCATGAGATTTATCATGGACCCCAAAAACATCTCCACAGTACTAGACTGGTCTAGACCCTCCATGACCAAGCAGCCACAATGCATTTTGGATTTGTGTATTTGTACTGTGACTTCATTTAGTTTTTTGGTTGCTATATTCCTCACTCAGCTCATCGGGTCATCATGTAGCTTCCACAGAAGATCATAGGCTGAGGTCACATTTGACTGGCTCAAGCAGGTGTTGACCTTCAATCCCATTCTGACACATCCACTTCCCAATTGCCCTTAAGTTGTGGAGGTTGACAGTTCTGATGTGGGCATGGGAGCATGTCTGTTGCAATGGATGGAGGATGGTAAGTTCCACCCATGCACCTTTTTCTCACACAAGTTCCCTATAATGCGACAGGGAATCATGAGCTTCTTGCTATTTGGCTGGCCCCAGAAGAGTGGTGTCACTGACTGTAGGGTGTTGCCTGAATGTGGACAGATCACCAAAATCTACTCACAATCAGGAATGCCAAACAACTGAATGTCCATCAGGCCAGGTAGACATGATTTCTTAAGAAATTCAAATTCACCCTCACCTACCATTTCAGATCCAAGACCGACTCCATCACTTGGCAGTTTGAGGATGAAGACCACATAGTCCCTCCGCAGCTGATCCTGCTGTAGGCAAGAATAGTGGGCCTGTTCCAAAGTGACGTAGAACCCCTTGTCACCTAGGGTCAATGCACTGAACCCAGCCCCTTAAAGTCACCCCAGGTAGACTCTATGTTCCCAACAGTGTCATGTCAAAGGTTCTCTACTAGGCACATGCCTCAGTCCTGGTAGGCCACCAGAGTGTGGGCATCACCATCCGGTTTCTCCAGCATTGGTTCTGGTATCTCTGGCACCCTTTGGATAGAGCAGGAGTGTCAAACTCATTTTAGTGAATGGGCTACACTGGAACTTGTCCAAACTCGTGTGGGCCACATAAAAATGTTTGCTACATTGGTAAAACATTATTAACAACCTTAGTATTTGTTTTCTTATTTGTTTTAACTTGTTAAACTGCTTTTTTAATTTTTTGTTTCAATGTTTCAATTTTTCTGTCTTCCCAGTAGAGGTTTCTTTTCTCCCAGTAGAGGTATGTATGTTAAACGAACAATTGCATTGATCATGAATCATGTACAATCAAATGAACAGACTAGAATGCTTTATGAAACTTCTGAATTTTATACAAAAAATTAATGCTTTTCTCATATACACACCCAAACAATTACAGAGAAGTTATGCTTACTGATGCAAGATTAACAGTCTGCTAAAAAAAAAAGAAAACTGTGATAGTTCCAATGAACAGAAGTTAATGTAAATATCACTATAAACTAAAGGCATGCAGTTTCTATGTATATTTCATCAAATACAGATGAGTAAACTAAAGAAAATGCCCTTGAAACTTCTCATACAATTATTTTGCACCTGAAACCTGGCACCTCTTCGCCTTCACCAGTGCATCAAAAACAGATGACAAATCTTGAGCAGTTGACAATATCATAATGTCATTTAGGTGCGTATGTGTTAGCCTGGAACACAGCTTTGTTTTATTTAGGTTCATTACAGAGAACACTTGTTCACAAAGATATGTAGTTCCAAACATACACAAAGCCTTGGCAGCAAAAGCTGTCAATCTGGGGTACCCAGGCAAAAGATACTTATAAAATGTCTCCACACTCACCTGGGAAAATTTGTCTTTCTACTCTGAATCACACTGCAAATCTCAAGCTGCAAGTCTATCGGCAAATTAGAAGCCTCAATGGTGAATGGAGAGCGAAAAATCAGGAATTTTGTCTCTAATTCACACAATACCTGAAACTGCTGTTGGAACTCATGTTTCAGCCCTGCAATCTTATCTTTGTACTGACTCAAATCAGCATTTTTGGTGGCACAGAATGTTTTTAAATGAAGAAAATGAGCAGGGTCATCATTTGACAACTGTTTCCCACAAAGTCAGTTTTGTCTGAAATGCATGAATGCAGTCATAATACTGAATGACAATTTTTTTTCCGGCCTTGCATCATTTTGCTAAGATTATTCAAGTGATCTGTCATGTCTGCCATAAATGCAAGGTCCTGTATCCATTCAGGATTACTCAATTCATTCACTGGTTAACCGTTTTGCTCAATGAATTGTATAATTTCCTCATGCAGTTCAACAAAAGCATTTAAATACAGCTCTGTGTGGTACGGCAGACCATAGTTAATGTCCTTGTCACTGAGCAAACTGGTGATGATTTAATCCTCTTGCTCAGATGAAATTGACAGTTCTAATAACAACTTCCATTAATTATCCATTTTCAGGGACTTACAACACAATGCCTCTTGGTGCAAAATACAATGAAAAGTCCAAAATCTCAGTCCCCCTTAATCAAAATTTTCTCATGGAATTTTGTAGCAACGACTGCCTTTTTCCCAGTCATTGATGGTGCACCGTTGGTAGCCAGGCTAATGACCAACGCCCAGTCTATTCCAATGTCATCCAGAGCTCCAACCAGGCTTTCAAAAATGTCATTAGCTGTTGTTGTGTCTGTCATTGATACCACTCCGACAAACTCCTCGGTGACAGTCAAAGTAATATCAACACCACAAGTAAATATGGCCAGCTGAGCAACATCTGTGATATCAGTGCTTTTGTCAATAGCAACCAAGAAAGCCATAAATGACTTGACTTTATCCTACTACTGATTATTGACATCTTTTGCAAGACCAGAAATCCTGTCTGCAACTGCATTTTGTGTAAGACTGTTGTTGGCAAAAGCTTGCTGCTTTTTGGGGCACATAACTTCTGCAGCTTTCAGTATACATCTCTTCACAAACTCACCATCAAAGCATGGTTTGGCTGACCTTGCTATTTCATTGGCAATTAGGTAACTCGCTGTTATGATCTCCAGTCTAGGGTTGGGGTGTAATAGAATGAACGTGATAAGGTGAAGGATAACAGCACACGAATGGGTAGTGCTAAAGAGTGAACTTCATATATATGCAGGTGACAGACAATAACAAATGTGATATTTACAAAGCACAAAGAACACCTGGTGATGAATATCTTCGGGAGTGACCCAGGCCAAAATAATAGACAAAACAAACTATCGAGCAAAACCCATAGCTAACTTACCTACAACGAAAAGAAAACAAAAGACAATTCCTCTCCCTAACTCCCTACCAAAACACACAGGACCAAAACTACACGCAAAACAAAAATGGCAGTCCCTCCCTACACACCGGATCAAACACATACACACTGTACACACACACAGGCCAAGGCGACAGTATCTGAAGGGTTAGACAATATCGTAAACCAAAAACTGGGCAAAATGATTAATAACCGAATAAAGCAAAAGTAACAAGCAGAAGTGCAGAGGGAGAAGCAAGAATCAGAAAAACCAAAAACAATCCAAAGTCATACACAATAAGCAAAGTACACAATCCAGAATAACAAATCAAAAACTATGAGCATAGCTAGGGGATGGTTGGATGGCGGTGCTTTTCAAATCTGGAAACCGGCAGTGATGACCTGTACGGAGACGGGAATATATGGGCGGGATTGTGGAGGCGGAGCGGATGAACGGAGGGTGGACTGGGAAGACGGATAAGGCGAATGGTAGACAGTAGGCGGACCTGAAAGAAAAACACTCACACACCATACCACAGAAAATCTTACAGCACGTACCACTCGCTTTCACAGCTGCATCACTAACATCACAGCTACGATTAAAAACAGACTGCTGTTTCTTCAGTTTCACCAGCAATTCATTTACCTTATCCAATCTAAGTTGCCCTTGTAAGTTGTATTTCTCAGCATGGTGAATCTGATAATGCCGCCGAATATTAAATTCCTTCAGTACTGCTGTGGGCTGTGAACAAATCAAGCACACAGGCTTTCCAATTAATTCAGTGAAAGAATCGGAACATACCCATTTTCTTGGAAAGCCCTACACTCCATGTCCACTTTCCTTCTTTTAGAAAGAGACATGTTTCTATTTTTGCAATGAAAAATAACTATGCTGAATATAAGGCTCTCAAGGGCGCCCCCTACAGGAGTGGAGTTTTTTTTTGTGGGATTTTCCAGTTCAATTTCTTGATATTCTAAAATATCTTGCGGGCTGGATCAGAACTTTTATCAGGCCAGTTCCAGCCTGCGGGCCGTATGTTTGACACCCCTGGGATTGGGCTTTGCAGCCGCCTGCCCCATCTGAGGCCAAATCCTACCCGAAAATGGCCTGTCTGCTGGGCATCTTTTCCCCTTCCCCATACTTTGGCAAACCTGGCCCCACATTATCTTGGATCTCTGGGAACACATGTTTCCCAGAATCCCAGGGGCACACTGTCACTTTAACCATTATTGACCAGTTCTCTAAAGCAAGTCATGTCAAGTTTTATCGTCATATGTATTCTGGAGAGCACAGTGAAAATGTTTTGCCAAAGTTGCAGGGGAGGGGACAGGGCATGGGCGACAAAAACGTACTACAGATTTACAGTAAATATACAGTGCAACACAGACTGCAGGGTAATGGGGGATTATAGTGGAACTTGGCCCACAGCAGCTCATTTTGTTCTTCTGATCAGACTGTCTTCTGCTCCTGAGTCAGCAGTATTCATTTTTCAGCACTTGGTGTGGCTCCATGGCTGCCCCCCAACATTGTGTCAGACTGGGGACACCTTCTGCACCTTCCTCAAAACCAGGTTCAGCCAGAGAGGGCCAGCCAGCATGCTGAGTGGTTCTCCACCTGTTTTGCAGCATCCAGCCCTCTAACCTGGGACCAATACATGCGGTGGTCCAAGTTGCCAACAGCATTCATCCACTGTCCACCATTGGTGTGTCCCCCTTCTGCATGTCTGTGGCTATTCTCTACCCCTGTTCTGTTCAGAGGTAACAGCTGTCAGCACTCCCTCCAGCCCAAAAGGCATGCAATGATGTTGAGGTGTCCGGTGGTGGGTCTAATCCTACATTCTTTGGGAAAATTACTAACAAGTCTTGTATCCGTCTGGGGGACAAGCGTGGTCTTGCCGGTTGCAGTCCAGTAATCAGAGCAGGTTCAGTGGTTCATTGAAGGATTCCTCGTGCCTGTGTCACCATTGGTCTCTCCCTCAAAGTTATGCTGCCATATATAGTCATGCCGGGGGCCCTTGTTGTTCTGTTTAATTTTTTTTTATCACCCATTATTCTGCCGCCTTGAATCACTGCTCTGCTCATGCATATTCTCTCTCCCCTGTGCCCC
>JAACJT020002305.1:0-12440 GCA_009936485.2 Gymnarchus niloticus
TGTTTTGTCTGTTTGTTTGGTTGTTGGGGGGGGGGGTGTTGGGTTGGGGCGGGCGGGTGGGGTTGATGGGGGGGGGGGGGGGGGGGGGGGGGGGGGGGGGGGGGGGGGGGGACACCCTCATGTGAATCTAATCGGCTATTCAAAAGCCTATTAATGACTTGTCAGCTCCTCTGCCCTGCCATTTTCTGTCCAATTAATTCTTTTCTTACTCTCCGGATAACGGGGGACAAAAGAAATGCTTCTGCGAAAAATAATGAATCATTAAAATTCAGCGGCTCCGGCTCTGCGCTCGCTGTCCTGGCACTTGGGCACGGCCGCCTGGCATGGTGCCCCCCGGCCCCGGTTTAACATTCTGGACCACGAAAAGCTGCTCCGGGTCTATCCCAACCCGCGGTCCATCAGCCGCTCCCGGCGCTCCTGAGAGACGCTTCGAAGATCCAAGGTCCTCTCCCTCATTTCCCTCTTCGGGGCTTTCCATAATTTCATAATATAATTTTATTTTTTTTAACATACGGATTTGCATCTGCATTTGAAGGCTGGTGTGGTCTTTCTGAAAGCGACAGAGGCTACAGCAAATAAATTCATTAATGTCTACGAAAAAACGAAAGGGTCGTGACGCTTGCTTGCTGCGACATGAACGTCTTTGGCCAAGTCGTTATTTTGAGATTCATTTTCCGTCCAAACGGCAAATATTGACCACCAGCTTTTGTAAAGTCAGTCCAGCGTGGCTCAGCTGAATTGCCCTCTCTGTGATAACCAGTGTGTCGTGATGCCATCATATTCCATCAACTTGAAACCCCGCAATATTTAATTAATGACATCTAGGGAAGGAAATAATCCCTGTCCTGATGCAGGTGACATTTCTGGTTTGCGTGAATGTCACTCAAGACTGAGGACCAAAACAGACTCGAGGTTTAGCAGAAAACGTACGTGTGACTCCTCAGAATTATGACAATTTACAGGTAACTTTCAAAATAATTTTTGGATTAAATATGTACTTTAAGTAATAAATTGGAACGGGCATTATATTGCTGTTTGCCTAAAGACTTGATTATTTAAGATGCTGATTTTTTTTTTATGCTGAATATGGAGAATACAGAATTATACTGAGGGAGTTTATGTGTTGAAATTCCCCTCCTTTGGAGCAGTTTAGATTTATTGCACTTTAACCCCCCCCCACACACACACACACACACACACACACACACACACACACACACACACACACACACACACACCCACCCACCAAAACACGAGGACCAGCCTCATGGGCCGTGTTGATTTATTAAAACTGCCTTCGACCCTGTGGCTACTATGGGCCCCAGTGATGTTTCACAGAGTACAGAATGCCAGAATTTCATTAGGCGGGGTCCCAAAACACATCCCAATCAGGGCCTTAAACTCAAAATACACACGAGTGCAAAAGTGGCCAGCTGTTTTCAAGTCTAGAGGAAACTGTCCCTGTTCCTCTGACTAACATTGTTGGTCCAAGACATTTGAACGATTCTGGCAAACGTCCCCGGTTTGTAGGGTGTCCATCGCACTCGGTCCTGTTTAGCTGGACAGCGTTCATGTCTTATCTAAGCTGCACTCAGCTATCACACACTACTTTAAGTAGCGCTTCCAAATTCGGGCAAAATTAACTGTAATCGTCATATTAAAATGCATGATTGGCGGGTGGGAATGCAGTTCAGTACTGATATTTCCGGGGGAGGCAGTGTGAAGTTACATCTGGGTTAACTAATTACCTATATCTTTATTAGTCACGATTTCATTTATTTGTTTGTCTTAGTGTGAACTGTGTTTAAGGACACCATTCAGAAAACTTTTCCTGGGTTACAAAGATCTCACTTTGTGCCAATTATTATAATTTTAAATTATAACATTGTCAACAACAACAAAGATAATAATAATAATAATAATAATAATAATAATACCGCTACCCTAACCTGGCAGTTAAGCTGTACCAGTTGTGTCAGACAGCTCCGAATATGGGAAAGTCCGATTCCAGGAAGTCAAAGACAGCTGTGCCATGCAGCTGTTATTTTGGAAACGCTCCGAGTGAAGGAATGACACATTAATGCGGACTGGCACCTCAGCTCTTTAAAATCAGAAATATGTCCAGTGACATTTGGGAAGCTGTGAAAGTTTAGCTTTAGGTCTGTCCTCTACGTGGCTGGTTCAGTTACTTTCCACAGATATTTACACCCTGTCGATTTAACTTTTTAACGTGCTTTTTCAGGTGCATCTAGATACTAAATTCATCAGGCCTTAGACCGCCATACGTCACATTATGTATCAGTCGTCCCTGGAGAATCATGATGTACAGCACTTACCTCGTTATTAATCAGCCAAGGATTCACTCAGTGATGGGCGTCAGATAATGAACTGTAAATAGTATTCCAACATTGGCATAATAGTATATTTTACAGGATGTTTCGTTTAACATGCCGTGACTAAGTTAATCATCATCATCGTTCATCATCGGGCTGAAATCTACCGTTGAGACTATTTCCTCATCACAGGGTGTCTTTTTTCCTGCGCATTCAAATCTTTACTGCAGCTATGCATGTCGGCCCAGTAAATTTAGCCAGGAATAAATGCGACGTTAGCAAAAAAGAGGCACTTCATTAATGATATTTTAATGTATTTTTATTTTCGGAAGCGGACTGGCGAAACGTTAGCCGTGGTTGTGTAATTGTTTTATAGTGAAGAGATGGAGAAAGACGTTCACACCCGACGTATCTGCAAATATACTGTAGAAAAAGAAAATATAGCGAAACAAGAAATATAATGCTTCTCTTAAAAATGTAAGCCTGATAAGTTCCAGAGCAATTTTAGTGTTTGCATTAAGTATGGAATGCATTCAATAGCCGACGACATTTTCTAAAACGTAACGTTGGAAAGCTTTTTCGTCTCATTTCAGAATATTAGAGATAAGACATTACATGCTGCGTACTCAGTTCACATAGTATTTGAAGAACAAACCTGCGTAGAAACAAACATCAAAAAGGCACAATTTGTGTGTTAACCTCATATGCCCCATCAGTAGCCGTACATTAATACATAAGCATGACTTTAACATGATTTAGTCAAACTTGAAAGAGCCATCGAGGCATTCCAGTTTATTTTATTGTCTTAAAAACTTTAGTACGTGATTTTAATCAAGGCCACGCTGTTTTTTTCCCACGTTTGGCTGGCGTTTCGTGGTGTTCGGTCATAAAATATGACGCACCACCTCTCCAGTTTCAATCCCTGACATTAACGCAGGCTCTTAAGCAGCTGCTGAATTCGACGGCATTCCTTTCAGCCGTTTCTGATTGTTTTTAACTCGTCTGCATTTCTAAACAGGCCTGGCTTTTAAAGCAGTGATCCTGCCTGATAAAAGTCGGTTCTTACTCTATGCATCGGTCCCTTTATTGCAATCGGCTTGCCGGAAGTTTCAATAAGTAACCACTTAATTAACACAAGCCTTAAGTGTCACAAACATAAATATACATTTAATTAAGGAAAACTGAGAGGACGTTTCTCTCAAGCGAAGTCTGAGTTAAATCAGGGCTGGGGTCCACCCAGTAGCTGATGTTTTAAGTGTGGCGGTGGTACTTTATTGGGATCTGTACTTGAGGATATCTCCTCACCATCTTCACAGTCAGAGCTGGAAGCACAGCATCTGATGTGACGGACAGGACGAAGAGGATGCCCTGGAGAGGCTTCGATCTCTGGGATGCCGCTCGGCAGGTGTGTACATGTGACTGCAGAAGGTCCTCGTAGAGGAGTAAGGCGTGCAGTCCTGGTAGACAAGGCGATGACTTCACTTATGGAAGGTAAATCCCATCAAACAAGCAGGAAAACGTGGCAAGCGGACGGTTTCCTCAAAAAACCCGATGCGATTCACGTGGAGAAATCAGCAGGCACTTCAGTACATCGCCTTATATTGGGCGTCTTCGGGGGTCCCCGTCACCTTAACCTCCTGGGTTAGTGCAGGAGTAAAGACGGAGGAGCCGATCGGCGGCGTGTGGCCTGGGACGGACTACGGCCTCGTCAGTGTGGTGTACACCGGCTGATCCCAGGTGGAGGTCGGGCTGTGAGAGGGCGGAACTGACAGGCTGTTCAGGATGGGCGTCGCGTAGGGCCGCCGAGAGGAATGCAAGTAGGGGTACTGGTAAATACTGGAGGGATAGCCGGCATACGGGCTGTAGTAGCCGGGGCTCTGGAGGTCCGTGTAGTCGCACGGGGAGCTGCAGAAGGAAGCCTGTCCGCTGTAGGAGCCGTACTCGGCGTGGGAAGGCGACCCGAGCGAGCGCTCGCTGTAGTGATTGGGGCTGAGCTGCTCCGTCTTGATGTGGGTTCTCTGCTGGGTCGAGTTGCCGTCGTCGGAGGGCGAGGAGGGCGTCGTGCTCTTGTGGCCCCAGGAGGGCCCGTTGGACTGGCCGTAAGATGCGGCGTAGGGGGCGCCCCCTGCTGGACTCCCTCCTTGAACCTGCTCGGTGGCCAGGGTCCCGGAGGAGGAGGGGGCGCTTGCGTGGCCGTGGACGGGCAGGTACTGGTCAAACTCGTGGACGTCGAAGGTGTCCATGTTGCCGATGACGTCAGTGCTGAGCTCCGAGATGTCCACGTTACTGAAGTCGATGTTCTGCCGTGCGCCGTGTTTGATGTCGTGCTTTCCAGCGTACGGTAGATCTGTTTTAGGAGTGGTAGGGGGAGTCGGTGGACCATGAGCTTCACCTTTGTGATGAGAAGAAATATCTCAATGCTAAAATTTACTTTAAAATATCGCTTGTTTATACATTGGGCGAATCGGATAGAATCTGTGAAATGAGTAAATATAGCCTACACTTTGACAAAACTGCATTATATTTTTATTATAATGGGCCTGTACAATATGCTTAAGTATCAAGGTAGTGTCTGGTTGTGAGATCATATTTTACTTGCAAAGCACGTCTCCTCACCTGCGTGGTCCTGGTGTGGCTGTCCGTCCTCCGGGCCTGCCAAGCTGGCCATGCCAGGCTCAGCCTTGTACATCCGTCCAGCTGGGTGATGGTTGAGCTCAGCTCCGGAGTCCGAGTCGCTCTGCCCCGTCTTCATGCTTTTCCGCCGCCGGGGCTGGTACTTGTAATCGGGGTGGTCTTTCTTATGCTGGACCCTCAGCCGCTCAGCCTCCTCCACGAAGGGTCTTTTCTCGTTTTCCGACAGCAAGCTGCGCGGGGTTGTGAAATCTTCATCAACACAGTTGCCAGAATCGTTCATTCAATAAATAAAACAAAATCGGCCAAATGGAAGACTTGGATACCATTAATCCATCTGTAATAAATATTACACTCTTTTTTGTTTTGTTTTGCCTGAGGTAATATTTCAGCAATGCGCAGACAAGTGGCCGAAGTTTAAACACACGAAGCATTAAGTGTGCATGTATAAATCTGCTCTATTTGCGGGGTTCCCCATGCCAAACAAACGCAGTATTACGGACAGAAGTGCGGTCAAGTATTTTTTTACAACGAGTCAGTCACAGGCAGGCAGAAAGATGCAAAGGGGCCATCATGAAGCATCATGAAGCATCATGAATCATCATGTCACAGTGGAGCCATTTAAAAACACATGATCAGCAGATCAAGAGAGAACATCAGTGTGATGGGAAAACGGTACACTGAAACGCAAGGCTGGCCCTACACGTGTCCTGGAAGTCGGCTCTTTGGCTGCTACTCTGCCTGCTCATGGTGATCCATAAGAGCTGCACTTACCGCCAGAGCCTCCCCAAAGTTTTGCTGAGCTCCGCATTATGGAGATGCGGGTACTGATCCGCTAATTTCCTGCGGGCAGCCTGAGCCCAGACCATGAAGGCGTTCATGGGTCTCTTGACGTGCGGCTTGTTCTTCAGAGACTCGCTGCCCCTGGGCGGCATCTGGACCAGCGACCAGTCGTAGCCCTTCAGCACCTGGGAGACGGCGTCTCGGATGCAGGCTGGGAAGCGCTCATCCTCCTCGCCTTCGGCTTTCTTGGCCGAGCCGGACGAGAGCCGAGCGCCGCGTCCATCCGATCCGGCGGGGGACGAGGGCGCGTCGGAATCGGAGTCGCCCTGAGACATGGAGCTGGTGGTCCCGGCGGGACTGCAGGGATGCCCGGTGACAGACCTGTCGCCCTCCTCGGTCATCGGTCACCCCGACGGAGGAGCTGCCACGCTGGGATGCGGCTGGACCACAGTGGACTAGGGCGCAGGGGAAGCCGACGCGTTCACATGTCCTTCCGAGCGTCGCATCACTCGTCGCTTGGCTCTGCCTGCCTTTCAGTGGCTCGACTCCGCAGCGACTTCGCTTGGAGTTCCATCCCCGGGCTCCGCCTCCTCGCCGCTGATTGGCCACGTCGCGCGGCTATTCCGGCCTCTGATTGGCTCGCTGCCTTAAAGGCTCCTGATTAACTGATCGTCTGAGTGTTACAGTGATGCGCCCAGCGCTGCTCTTTATGAGAGCGCGTTTGATACATCTGGCTACTTTTAGCGGCCTTTTCTTAGTTGACTCGTGACATGTAACCGTCTCACTTACCGCTATGTAGTGTGTTGAATCTCATATTTGTAGGGTCCCATAACAAAGCACGTGTAACCGAGGACATTTTAGGCGCCTTAAAGGACTTCTGACGAATAACGTATAAGGTACACCACACAGACACTCGACTAATGCCCGGGGGGTACCCCGTCACCCGGGCCGTGGGGTGTCTGCTTAGAAAGCAGCACCGTGAGGTGAGCCGGAGAAGAGCCGGCGGCTCTTTTTTAAAAGACCCGTCACTCCGCTTTCGGAGTTTGAAATTACAAGATCAAACGCATTAAGCTGAAGATACAAACCTCGTGAGTGTAACGCTTAATATGGCAGGCAGTTTGATTCTGACTGAACAAAATTCTTTAACTGTTATGCAGTTTACCTTTTATTTGCCACCGGGGACGTAACTTTGGCTTTAAGTGCAGTGAATGCTGGTCCTCTGCCATTCATGTAGCATGCAAAAATGTGTGCATTCGTCCTGAAGCGACATCATTGCTCGTTTGATGAACGCGCTCCGCTGCGCACTGTTTTAATTATGAGTTTTATGAGTTTGTGGTCTCTGTGCACGTCATCCATCCATCCATCCATCCATCCATGCATTCATCCATCCATCCAGGCATCCATCCATGCATGCATGCATGCATGCATCCATCCATCCATCCAGGCATCCATCCATCCATGCATTCATCCATGCATGCATGCATGCATCCATCCATCCATCCATCCATGTATCCATTCATGCATTCATCCATTCAGGCATCCATCCATCCATGCATCCATCCATCCATCCATGCATTCATCGATCCATGCATGCATCCATCCATGTATCCATCCATGCATTCATCCATCCAGGCATCCATCCATGCATTCATCGATCCATGCATGCATGCATCCATCCATCCATCCAGGCATCCATCCATGCATCCACACCCGTAACTTTTAGCCAGGTCGCAGGGAATGTTTTGCATTTTGCTTAAAAATCTAAGAAGCCAATCAAATACGGAACACCCAATTGTTCATAGACGTTTCATATCAATTACAGGATGAACCCTACAACAATTAATGGCATTTATCCGTTCAAAAGGAGGAGTTAATGAAAAAGCGGTGACACTTTGTAGTGTACTCTATTGTTTTAATTCCCTCCCAGTCTACTATTGGCATCATTTCATTTCCCTAAAGCCTTCTTATGGAATTTAAAAATACACCCGTGTTAACGACTGTTTTGCTCCATTTAATGACAAATGGCTCATAAAGTAACTGCAAAAACGTACACGAAAGACACAGAGGAGGCGGATCAGTAACATGACCAACATGACGATGCCCTATCCCATTATCACTGTGTCGAGCTTTCCTTTAAAATACACATTCATTCAAAGTTACACTCTTTTTCTCATTTGCGACTCTGGCAAAGGAGCGCTGAAGCTCACGAGGCGAGTTTTACCATTTTACCATGTATGTTTTGTACATGTGAACTTTATCATCAGAATTCCAGAGTCCAGTGGACATTTAAATCGCGTGACCTTGCGGGCGGGCGGGGCCGCGCGGCGCGCGGAGGTCACGTGCTTCGCGAGCGGCAGCCAATGGCGAGGCGACCCGCGCGCGGCCGCGGCTCTGCGCATGCGCGCCAGCGAGACATGGCGGCGTCCGGGGAGACGGAGGCCGGCGTCGGCGGTGAGCTTCGGAGACGGCGGACCGCCTCGCCCGGCGCGTCCGAAGACGTCGCGGAAAAGCCGAGGGGCGTGGGGGGCGACGAGGAGCTCGAGTCCGATAAAAGCCGTGCTGTTCCCCTGCGGACCGGCACGTTTTGGCTGACCCGAGTTGTGATTCTGCGCTCCGTGGCGTTTATCTACTGTGAGTGTGTGTCAGGCCCCTCAGGCCCCTCAAGTCATTCTCTAAAAACATCTGCTCACTCAGACATACTCATCCCTCTCGTATCTAGGCGGCAGAGACAGCCTCCCAGCAGTTCATTACAGGTGGTGTATGGACCTCAGCTGAATGGAGGCTCCCCTCTGATGGCTGAGCTTCATCTCCAGCTTCAGCTTCAGCTTCTGTTCACCATTCATGACCTCGGGAAGGGGCTCCTGTGTGTTTAATCACACGAGGGAAGATTGCACACCTTTAACTCTGTTTCTCAGAAAGGAGTACTCCATTCCCCATGTGGTACCCCGACACACATTATTGCAGACTCCTGAATCTCTCAGGATCCCATCCCTCGAGGTAGCTCCTCTCAGCCTCTGCGTACCCTTTATACCCTTCCCGAAACAAACCCTTCGTCTTCGTGAGATGAGCTGTAGGCTCGTTGTTCCGGATTGGATTAAAGAACAGAAGCTGCACGGAATTCTGGATTTGTCTGAGATGTTGTTAACCTTCCAGCTGAACTGGAAGGTCTGTGCTGCTCACCGTGAAGAGATATTCCTCACTCCCGGAAGCTGAGGGAAAATATTCTTTCTGAAATCTCACATTAAACATCTGGGCATTTCATGAATATTAGATTTTTATTTGGGGAAAAAAAATTAAGTTAAAGTTAGGAGCACTGTTTTTTTTTTTTTTTTTTTCTCGGTTAAATACGAATATGCACTGTAATTTCCATGCTGGCTCTTTAACCCTCGGAGAGCCGTATCTTCAGATTGCATGCAGCTCGCACCTGGAGATGTCTTAGTGTTCGACTGACCGGCCAGTGTGTTCCCATCCCCAGTCGTGGCGTTCTGCGTGGCCTACAACCAGAACAAGCAGCTGATCGGTGACCGAGGCCTGATGCCATGCAAGGAGTATCTGAGGAGCGTGAAGCGCTACGTGGGCGGGAAGGTCGGCATGGCTGCCCTGGCTTACACTCCGACTCTCCTCTGGTTCCTGGACTGGTCTGACATGGACACCAACCTGGACGGCATCGCGCTGCTAGGCCTGGCCCTGTCAGGCTTTGTGCTGCTGGCTGGCCGGGCCAACATGCTCCTCATGGCACTGCTGTGGGTGCTGTACCACTCTCTTGTCAGCGTGGGCCAGCTCTGGTGAGTGCCGCCGTTCACCTGAGAGCAATGTGGAAGCTGCTCCGGCCACGTTAACTGCTTTCCGTCCTCCTGAACTTATGTGTTGGTTAATGAACTGACTCAGCTGTGACTCTGTTTTGAGTTGGCTCGTTCTGTGCACTCACAGTATACTGTATCTGTGTTTATTAAATGCCTTCTGCTTTTATTCAGACTGATTTGTGTTTAGGGGTGGTTGGAGGTGTTCGCTTTGAAACAAATCATCACTTCACATTTACTCGTTTAGCGGGAGCTTTTTTCCAAATTGACGTACAGTCAGATAGAATACAGAGTACATGGATAAATTTTGAGGGGGCCTCGCTGAAAAGTCCAACAATGACGCAAGTAATTTTGTCAGCTGTGGGATTTGAACTGATGACCTTCCGGTTAAGGATACAAACACCTTAAACACACACCGCATAGATGATGCAGGCTTCACAAAGTACTGCCATGCCCTGGATAAGAAATGCTGTGTGAATATTTAACGTTAATCAGATTTTTATTGCTTCTATTAATAACGTCTAGCTCAAACTCATGATCTGTAACTCCAGTAAAGATATGGTATCTAGATAAATCAGTTCAATTATGAAAATGCACAAAGCCACAGCTAACCTGACCTGTAAATTGACATCATGATTGATACAAGTTTTTTATAAGGGCAATTCAAGAAAAGTACCTTTTACAGGGAATAGTGGGCTAATCTGTCTGCCCTGGGCCCTCGACCATCATTCACGGGTCTGACGAAGTAGGCTTAGTGTTCTGAAAATGCTATAGTGCCGTTCATCTGGACCAAATCTCCATGTCATTTGTGGTCCTTGTGGTGAAAGTTGGATTTTATGAGTAGTGGTTGCGTATAATTAGGAAGGGTAATGAACATGTTCGACAGAGATGGTGTGGAGTAGCGAAGGGTGGCCATCTGTTTGTTTATTACAGTATAAGCTGACTATACATTTCCACCAGGCTTGATGCATCCTTATGGTCATCATTTGTAATGTTTGGATTCTTTGTTTGTTTTCTGTAGTTAAACATTTAAATGATGCTGATTTTCAAAGATAGATTCTTTCCGAACCCTCTTTTTAAAGTGAATTAGTGTTTTATGTGTTTAATATGAATCTAAACGCGGTTTCTTTCTGATGATCTGTTTTGACTTCCACGTCCGCCCCGAGATTCTTTGGGCCTGTTGGCTGAGCTCTGTGGCAGTTTAATGGCTGACTGAAAGCCGGTCTGCCTTCCACGTTTGTAAAGCTACCCTGTGTTTTTCTTTGAGGATTTGACTTCAGGTGGCGAACATTTATCGCTCTGTAATGGCCGTATCATCACACCAAAGGGAATCTTCGTGTGATTTATTAACGGTCTGACAGGAAATGCTGACCAGCACAACTGGTCCATCTGTTATTTGACACTAGTGAAGGGCCTTTACTTGTGTCCAGATGCTAAACACTGCTGTTGTACCATGAGATAAGGTGCCTAACCTCGTTCATTGAGGGCGACCGGACATTTGGAGGCTGAATTCCGTCTGTGTGTCATGTGAGGGATGGCTGACACCTGTTAGTGTGGGGTGGTTCTGCTCAGTAAATTGTGGAAAGTTTGATTACCTGTACTGCGTGTAATGAATTAGCAGTAGTGTGACATAATCTGGCAGCTGTTTTCATCTGTGCTGGAGGTGTGTGTGTGTGTGTGTGTGTGTGTGTGTGTGTGTGGGGGGGGGGGTAGTTTCTAGAGGAGCCATTGTAGCTCTGGGCCAGGTTCCTCCATGTACAGGCCGTTTAATGGTGGGCTGAAGGGTTGAGGGTTTGAGACCCCGAAGGGCCCTGGAGTAGCACCTTCAAAGGTGCTTACCCTGAATTTATTCAGGAGGGTATTCTACTGTATAAATCAGCATGAAGTAGGATGTTACCTTTAAGTAAATGCTGACCCATAGTAGCATCCATCTAAAAAATTAACCAAAAACCCTTTTAATTCACACATCTGCTTATTCAGTACAGGGTCATGGCATTGGGGGGGGGGTGCTACGGCCAAACCCAAGGCTGGGGCACTCTCTGGGTAGGATGCCGGTTCATCACGTGGTACACACATGCACACGCTAGGGGCAATTTAGAGTCATGATTTGAACATGTGACATTCTGATCTGGAGTCAGATACGGCGCCATTACACAATGAGATCTTCCTACTCGGGGCAGTCTGGAGACAGCAATTAGCCTCAGCACAAGTCCTTTCCCTTCATTAAGGCGTACCTAAAACCTTTTTTCTTTTCCTGCATCTTGTTTCCGTTGCCATGACGACTGGCCGGGAATACTCCGCTGACAATGTGGGCTGTGGTCTAACCGGCCGCTCCCTGGGGTGGGGCTTAGCTCTCAGGTTTCATGGGTATCAGTCTATAAGTGCCTGGAGAAGAGCCGGTAAGCTGGGGCATCGTACTGCCATGGCAGCGTGTGGCGGTGAGGTTGAAACCTGGAATGCCGAGACAAGCCAGTGTGGCGATGGATCATGGCTCCTCTTGGTACACATGTTGGTCAGATGCAGATGTTGTGTTTGTATTGTTTGAGCCTTTAAACCAATGTTAACCCCTCTCCCTTTTTTGTCTTTTTCAGGTACTCGTTTGGTAAGTGAACTTTGTCATTTCTCAGTCTTACACACACATACACGAAGCACGCGTGGCCGTGTTTATGTTTGGCTGGCTGACCAACAGATGGAGACAGCAGAACTGAGAACCAGGAAGCAGAGATTTATAACGCTAGTCCTCCACATATAAAAGCGTGGACCCCCCCCTCCCCCACATGTGTTTTGGATGGGCTTCCTTCCCCCCCCCCCCCCCCCCCCCCCCCACCCAAGAAAACGACCTTCACCCCTCTCGTGGTGTCGCTGGCTGCTCCGCCTGCCACTGTTGGCGAGT
>JAACJT020002306.1:0-12432 GCA_009936485.2 Gymnarchus niloticus
CTACATGGCTTAGCTCATAGTTTCACTGAACTACGCAAGCCCCTTTGCCACGACAAGGCAGTGATCCATTGAAGGGGGGGTAAGTAGTAGAAATTACTTTAAACGTCTCCCTTGTTAAGCTGTCCTGTCCACCTGGCCACTGTATCATATATTTTTGCTAACATGCTTTATTATCGGGGAGAAGAGCTCTATGCTTCTAGCCTCCTGTCAATCAGCGTTCGTTTGTTTAGCGGCAATGTAAATGTTGATCTCTTTAGGCGTACTGTTTCCAGGAGGTCGGATGTGGCCACCACAGCTGCTGCGGCGACTGCCGCCTTCCGTATGTCAGAGTCCAGGGTCAAGGCTACTGCTATTGTCATGACAATGGAGCTAAAGGCTACCATCGCCCCTGCAGTCACTGCTTCCATCACTGAAGAACATCCTTCACACCTGGCTGTGCAGGTAGCTGAGGTCAGTCCGGGATCTCTGACTTTCACCTCTCTCCCATTACTCCTTAACCCTCTGATTGTAAGCAGTCCTCAAGTGCTACTCTGATAATCTCTTAGCTACTTGTGAAGACAGCCTATGAGTGGAACACCGAGGAAGAGGCAAAGCCATCAAGGTCTGCCGGAAGGAGACAGTTGCATCATTGAAGTGAACTGGAGGTTCGCCAAAAAACTTCCAGGGCAATAAAGAAAGCCCTTTGTTTGAACAGTTTGCTGCACGAGAGAGATCATCGGAAGTTAGAAATATCCGTGCGGGGCAGACACTGACTGCTGTAAGGGGCAGATGCCAATCACTGTGCAGGTTCTCTGACACCGGGCTGTTTCATTTCAGACTTCTGATTTGAGTTTCTGAGGAATCGTTGCTGGAGATGGGATGACCCAGTGCCATCTTGGGAGACGGTGCTTGGTCTCTGACAAGTGTTATCAGGGTCTCAGCATCTGCAGTTTCTAGATGGTTCTATTTTTAGATCATCTGTTTGTTTTATTTGATAACAATGTTTCCGCTGAGATAGTTTCCACAGGGCTCTTAATTGCTGTATCTTTATAATTACAAGCAGCCAAATGAAGTCAGGCTCAGACGAGGACAGTCATGTGATGATTATTGGGTTTTTTTTTTTTTGTCTCGACTAGTGAGAGTAACTCTGAGATGGAGAATGCCCCATGTTGAGAAGGGTGGAGGGGGAAATATCCTCCAAAGATGGGCTGTTCCTTGGAGGTTATCTGCAGTCATATTTGGATGTCATCCGAGTTAAGGTTTCTCCTGGCCTAAAAGGAAGAGAATGGAGACATTTTGACTCCTCTCTAGATTAATTCATTGCTATAAGAATATATGATTGTTTTGTTGCTTTCGTAATTTAACTTACTTTTAATAAGAATGACCACTCACCAGATATGAACCTTGCAGTTGTTGACTAGTTACTACGGTTTACAACGTCCTACAAACCAAAACGGCAGTGAGTGAATGTATGAATTCCTCATGCTTTTATATCTTCATCAGTGCCTCAACAGGGAATATCTTCCCACGGTTCCTGGAAGCAGGCTGTGAATATGTTCACCATCCACCATTGAAAGATGTAGCCATTCTCATACCATCTTCCTTTTCTCCTTTCCCTCCCTGATTCCCACCCTTTAAGGCAAGTTTACTCGATCAATCAACTGCAGTACAGGCAGCACATCACCCTCTGTCTGTGTGAAGAGATTCCACACCTGGGGGATGGCTCTTTAATGTTTTCCAGAAACTTCTCTCAGTTGCTTAATTGCTCTACAACCTTGAGGTGGAAGTAGGTGGACATGTCATCTCATTTTCTGATTGTCTCATTTATTTTCCAGCTTGTGACTGGTTTTCGCTGCAACTAGGGAACTTTACTAGGTAGGGACTCCACCTTTCTCCAGGTCAGAATTCCTCCCTTTAGTCCTTATCTTTATAGCTGTCACACCCACACCACACCAGCCTGCATTGGACCTACCACACCCAACTTACTCCCGTTCTTCATCCCCTGAATACTAACCAGCTGTGCCTCGTTAATTATCATCAAGTAGCTTCCAGCCGTGCCTTGTTAATCCCTTATATAAGCCCTGCTGTTTAGTTGCCTCCTTGTGAAGTATTGTGTTGTCTTTACCATTACTGAGTGTTTCTGAATCTTGTAGTTTGCCCATATATGACCCTGATTTTTGGACTTCTCTTTCTGCTTTCTGTTTGCTGTGTCTGTTGCTGCCTTGGTATTGATCTTCTGCCTGTGACAACGACTACGTTTTCTATTCTCCCCTGGCTTTTGGAAATCCTACCTGTTCTGGTCTTGACCTTGCCTGTTTTGACTCTGATTAAACTGTCTGATTCTGCGACTGAATCCTACCGTGTTCTGAATCATTACAATAGCCATTGTGGATGTTCCCATTTCTCTCCTCACCCGCCACACCATCACGCAGATCTTTTGTTTTTTTTGTTGTTGTTGTTCATACCTCCCTTTTTCACACAATTCCTTGCTAAAGTACAGAACATACAGAAATTTCCACTCATGATTGTTTACTTGTACAAATTTTATAATCTAACGTTACACATATAGGGAGTGGTGGAAGCTTTCAAAAATGGATGACGTTGGCCTTCAGCATTTTCAAGGTGCAGGTGGGCATCAAACGCATGCAGTCCATGGAAAGGTATCAGCTTTTCACTAGAAGATGACCTTCACCACCAGGGGCCCTGGGTTTTGCACCTGTTCCTGCCACTTTGCTGATCAGGGAACCGGTCTGACACTTCCTTTCATACCACAGCGTGAGGCTAAACTCCTGGATTCTTCTCACGCTGCTCCCTCACGTCTTTGAGAGCACTTGTGCCCAGCACGCCCATGCTGTTCGTACGGCAAAATGGAAACCGTCCATTCTGCTAATCTATGAAATGATTTTAGCTTCACAGGAGTTTCCTGTTTTGACCCTTGAATGTTTACAGCTAGCTTATGCTTTAATGTACCAGTGCAGTATTTTAAGTGTCAGTGATAGAAAATTGAGGCACAAGTACAGAAACAAACAATTTATAATCTGAAATTTGTAATTTCAAGGTGGAAAAGTGATTTTGAATCAAAGCCACAAAAATATTTAGATCACACATCAAAAACATTTTTGTTTTGTATTTTTTTTTTAATTTTCATTGCTAATAAAAATTTTTCGTCTGGCAGGTGACCTTGGCCATTACCGTGGTAGCGGGTGTCATCATGCCGGCTGTGCATTTTCCTTCCGTTGATGGCTGACATCTGGCAGACATCTGGGCGGAGACAGCGGGCCACTCAACTCGCTGTGGGCCTCCTCCCATTCCCTGTCTCCGTGCCTCCCACGGCTTTGTTCGGCTGGACACCATCCAAGTGCTTCCAGGCTGAGGCTGCAGCAGGTGGAGATGCAATGATGTCTGCTGGCAGAATGAAAAAGGGCATTTATCTCTCCTGCATGTGTATTTTTCTCTTAAACTTTGCAAATCTGTTTATATTTTTACCAGAAAAGACTAGAAGTTAATAATAGAGACAGGAACAACACTGAATTTTTCTCATGACTCCAAGATAAGGAGTTAGAATAGGGGTGGATGGATGGATGGATGGATCGATCGATCGATCGATCGATCAATATTTTTTTATCAAATTATTTATCTATAAATTGCTTCAGTTGCCCCAGTTTAATATTTTTTTCAGTCTGTATCAGATACAGACAGGAACTGGAGACATTGATTCCTGTTCTCTCTTCTCTCTCTCTTTTTTCCACATCATAAATCCACTGGGCTCATTGTGGGAAGGTTCACAGCCGCCATGACCCTCACCACCGGCAGCCGCTAATTTACAGGCTCCCGATGGAGAAGCGTGCCGTCGCTAGTTGAGAAATGAGGCCCCAGACCTCACGGCCTACCATCAGAAAGCCGATGCATTCTGCTGCCAGTGAGAAGGGACAGGTTAGGGGAGGGATTGAAATGTGGTCTGGGCTGGAAGGTACTGCCTGCGTCTGGAAAAAGTGCCTTGATTCACAGACATGGCAGCCACTCACACCAAATACATCTGATTTGGTATTCCCAGATATGAAGGCAGCTCACTTTGGTCCTCTCGATGAAAATACATGCTTTATTCATGCTGTGTTTTTTCACCATCCTCCGCTTGTGTTTGTAAATACCCCTGAGTTTGCAATTTACCCACTCCCCCAAAAAATATTTAAAAATCGAAAAGAACAAAATTATGAATACCCTGAAGTTGTGGACATAATACTAGTTTATGGTTCTTTTAACAGTAAAATGTTTTAGCACTATGCAATGGTGTCATCTTGTGGTGGAATGTATTCCTGCAGGCTAGGATTAGCCCCCTATTGCAGGCTCCGTTGGCTACAGTCTGAAGGTTTTCCAGCTCTGTTGGTACTGAGGCACTTAAATGAGAAAGTTAATTAGCATATTCACATGGGTGGAATGAGGATCTAATGGGATCTTGTGGTTCTGGTATCAGGCTTAAATGAAACAGGTGATGTAATCTCTTCTGGGGAGTTTCCATTGAGGCTTTGTGAGGTGACCTTTTCTTGTGAGGTGATGTGACCTTGACTCCACCTGTCACTCTGGAAAGAGGTGGCCATGCTTGATGAGCTGGTGGTGTGGAGTTCTGTTCTGGAACTGGATCATCTGGAAATCCACAATGATGACCTGGCCAAAAATGAGAGGGCGATGACATTGTCTGGTTATACCTCCAGTATCTTTCAGTTTTTCCGAAATTCTTATTAAAGCCTCTATAAAACTGTCAAGTTCTTTTCCTGGGTAGCCTGTCATTAAATCTACAATATGCCCATCCTACTTTCTTCGGACATGGACGAGGAGAACACGTGATCTACTTTAAGGGTCCCAGTCACATCCTGGAAAAAGAGGAACATGAAGCAAATCACAAGCCTTTGCTGAGAGTGAGACACAAAGACACCACATGACCTGGTAAACCTTCGAGGTGAGGGGTCAGGCAATGAGTAGCTATTTGTAGGGTTTCATGTCCACGTCAGCAGTCCCTAAACAGTGATTGAGAGAACACTTAGGCAGGGTATCACTCAAATAAAAAAATGTTCAAAACGATGATTTCAAATCTGTGTAGTAATGTCTAATGAGAAGTTCTTATTAATATAACAGTAATTATAATTTGTTACAGGTGCGCAGTTGGTTAACCTGGGGAACATTAACTAGAGAAAAGTTCTCCATTGTGGTGGCTGTGTTACTCCTGACAAACTCACTTCTTGTTCTCTTGAAGTTCCTGGATGAATCCCATGACCCCAGGCAGCTCTGCATGCCTGCCTGGATGGAGATGTACCCGACCATCAGTTCAGCCAGCTGCTTCACCAACATGCTGGGCTAGCTCAGTAGGGGAGCATCTGACCATCCCAGGAGCCTAACAAGTTCCTGAACTGTTGGGAACACAGCTGGTTGGCATGTTGCATGAACTGGACATGATACACGGTATTTATTAAATCTGGTGCTGGTAGGAGAAAATTTTTATTCCTGCTTATTTCTTGCTGGTGTACAGTGCCGTCTTTGATTGTGCACATCCCTTGACCTATTCAGATTGTACATGGAGGACTTGAAGGTGATGGTGGCCAATTTCCTGTCCTTGCTGGCCGTGCCGCTGTTGGCTGTGCTGATTTCGGAAGATGGCATTTCCCTGGCGTATGACATATTTTTTTTTGTGTATTTTTTTTTAAGACTGAGATGAACAGGGAAAATGACTTATTTACTTAATACATGTAATGTCTCCTCAACTTAATGGGTCCTCAAATGACCTTGCAGCACCAGACGGTGTCCCTTATGCTTCACTTGCTGTGTTCCAGGGGTCCTTCTGTTCTTAGAAGTGGCTGAGTTGAGCATTTTCCTTCAGGACAAAGGGTTTGGCAGCTGGGAGGATTTTGGCATTGTGATCAACTCAGATAAGACAGCTACAAGGCGGGAGAGAGGCAGTGTCAAGCTGGCCTTCAGCAATACAGACATACTTTTATTCATCAATGTAGCAGCAAGCTGGAAATGTCAGAGTAAAAATATGGATGTCAGTTATTCTGTCCCTGGCGTTTTCTGATTTTAGAGTTTGGTGATAATGGATTTTCCGTGCATTAAATGATAAGGTAGCCACCTTACAGCTTTGTCATTGTGGATGAGTTTTCCATGTTTCTTTTGCGTGTCGTCCTAGTCTTCTGCTCTAATGGAATTTAAAAAGTGATGTGCTCTTAGTTGGCTATATGTGATTATATTAAAAAAAAAAAAAAACTATATTCATCAATTTCTGTTGTGAGGAATTAAAGATTTTGGGAAAGTACAAAGACTAGCAGAATGGAATGATGCTTCCCTCCATGTGGTGCATGCTGATGTTGTGAGGTAGTGTGGCTTGCTGCAGGTGATGGAGAAGGTGTGGGCTTAGGAGAGGAAGAGGGAGATTGAGGATGGAGTTTGAGGAGGCCACCCCACCCCTCAAACCTGACTACACCCAGGAGAGCATATATGTCTACTGAACCTAGGAAAGGTGTGGCTCTGAGAAGTTAGCTGTCTATGTTTTTGAACCACTAACTTAAATGTTATTGGTTCAAATCCCATAACAGTCACAAATATTTATATAACTGCTTTAACCTCAGAACTGCTCTGTGTACGGTATCTGCCTTACTGATTGCTGCTTTGGATAAAAGTTCCTGCTAAATAAATGTGAATGTTAGCCTCTCTCAAATTAATGTTTTATTCAGCCCTTACTTCAACGATCAGTTTTCAATGTGACCTAATGCTGTTCTGGTTTTTAATGTTTCTGTCATTCAATCCCCCTCATAGGTCTGGGAGAGGTTTTTGATGGGAATCTGCATTTTAAGATGTCACTCTGGAATTAGAAACAAAGAGGAGACTCAAAGATTTTGTTCACATCCAGGAGGTGAGGGGAGGCCTGAGGTTTAAGCAGGCCTGAGACTGATTTGTCACATTTTTCATGCATAAGGCTTTATAGTGATTTGCGCGGACTCACACATGATGCAGAGAACAGAAACAGGGAGTGTCCTCTACACATCTGCTGGCCATTTGGTCACATGAAGGGTATGGTCGGGCAATGGTGCTTGTGGAGCAAGACCATGTCCCGTGCCAGTGGCATGCATGCCAATGCCATCACTCCAAGAGCTAGAAGCCCGAGGAGCACCACGGGAGACCCTCTACCCACAGGGTCTCAGGGGCCACATGGAGCTGAGGGGAGCTGAAGCAGTCTTTATAATGCAGAACACAGTGACGGGGCACTCAGCCATTCACAGTACATCCTCGGAAGGCGGAGTAGTGGAAAAGCATCGCTGCTCCCCTCTGTTTCATGATAATTTGTTGTCCCAGCTGGATCCCATAGCCCCCAGGGCTCTGAGTAAATTTCACCTAGTGTTTATTGGTCAACTGCACCAGTGGCTCCAAAGGCCTAGACAAAGACAAACACTACATAGAAACAATCTACTCGCATACTGGTAACTGCATGGTGAGTCAGTGGGTAGCACTGTAGCCTTACATTTTCAGGGTTGAAGGTTCAAATCCCTCCTCTGATCTGTGTCTGTGGAGGGTGTATGTTCCATCCAACGTTGTGCAGGGTTCATCCAAGTACTCTGGTTCCTTCTGAGAGACATACAGTTAGATGAACTGATCTCTTTAAATTGCCCCCCCCCCGCACACACAATTGTTTATTACATAAGAGGTTGGAAGGCTGACCTCTTGGGTGCTCTGATCTAGAAAAAAGATGAATATCATTCAAACAAGAGGAAGCATATACCTGATGGAGAGCTCCTCCAGTGGAGAATCTGGTCAGCGACATGTTTGACCTTGTGCAACAGGAACAATTCCCTGGTCCTTCATTGCTCTTAAAGAAACATGTTTTTAATGAGGAAATCAGTCCATTGGTGACTTATTGTTTTCCATTCATGATTCTGCACCATGCCTTTCAACAAAGAGAGAAGGTAGAGGAAATCTAAGAAGCTTTAAAAGATGGGAAGAGAAGATGACAAATCTGTCAGTTACCTTGCCAAGATTTTTCCCTTAGGGCAGTCACTTTGGTACCTGTTTGGAGGATGTTACGGGTGTGAGGGTTGGTGTCTGATGTCTCCCTGTTTTCTTAACAGCCTGATGCTGCCTTCCAGGGATCTCCTGAATTAGAAGATGAGGGAATGGCAGAGAGGAACAGCGAGGCTGAGATCAGGACTGGGACACAGCAAGGAGTGGTAGAACCTAATGCTGAATCTAAGCAGGAGTCCCGCAAGAAGAACTCAACTAAGGATGAGGTAACAAGATCTCCAACCTCCTACTCCAAACTGGGGCAGATGTTAACACTCAGGCAATAAGATTTCCTACTGTATGACCAGCATGTCTAGATCATCCATATTTATAGTATAATCTGACTGGGCTGGATTTTTTGAATTAGAGAGTGAGATTATGATGGCAAGCTGTAGGAAGCCACTATAGCAGTTGAATAGACCCCAAGGACCTTCATTAATTTTAAATAAAATGATACCCTACTGACCATTCGCACAAATAGATAACAATTCTTTAGTTTTCCCATCTCTCAACTTGTTCTCCATGAGAAAAACACAGGTGAGAGAGAAGCTTGTGGTCAGAGTACAGGGTCAGCTACTTTGCTGGTGTCCCTGGAGCAGTTCATGAGGTTCCAAAGACCTAACAATGACATGATCATTTTGCTGGCCCTAGGCTTCAAACAGGCAACCTTCTGGATATGGACAAGGATTCCTAACCCACAGAACTACACATTGCCCTATTTTTTGGGCCGCTATAAAATTAGGCTTGCCAGTGTAGTTCCATAACTGTTTTCACTTTTAGCATAGAGCCAGGGGCTGCCGTGGGAGACTGGACTCAGAGATTGAGCATGGCAGCTGAAGGAACATATTTCACTGAAGGGAGGCAGCCACGTTCTTTAAAGGGCTGGGAAGCCCATGGAGTTTCCTGAATCCCCCTTTTTGTTCTAGGGAGGCTGGGATACCAAGGAACAAACTGAGCAAGGGGGAGCTGGAGAAATGAAGGAGGATGTCCCCAGAGTAACCAACCAGGTGGTCACTGGAACGTTCTGGATCTAGCAGAGCAGGCCACTCCCACACATAGCCTATGTTTTTGCAGCATTTTCTCTTGCTGTGCCAATAATGGGAACACTATGTCATGCTGTGCTTCTTCTTCATTTGGAACAGTGGTTTGCACCCTGTGGCCCAGCGAGTTACTACGGGGGGGCCGCCAGGCATTAATATCACCGTGTCTTTAATACTGTTGGGCGGGCCTGGTCTGGGTTATGAAGGCCTTTGTACTTGTCTGGGTGGGTCGTGAGATGGTGAACTTTGGGAACCACTGGTTTAGATCATGGGAAGGAATTTCCCCACGTAATCATCCATTTTTTTAATGTTCATGGAGTTTGTCAAGACCATTCATAATGAAAAACCTCATTTTTTTCTGTTTTTTTCCTTCATTGTGTCACATCGTTCCGGACCACTGCCAGAGGCCACTCCCCCCATCTCTATCTATGCCGGTTCCTAATTTATGTTATCACTGGGTTTTTTTGTACCCTGAACTAGACTTCTCTCCGATCCCAGTCAGTCATGGAACCCCCGTACCCTGCCTTCAGTGCCCATCCCGACGATGCTGAATAGCAACCGCGTCTACCCCACACTTTGTCTGTCAAATATTATCCCCGCGATCGGACCCCCCCACGGCCCCACGGTCTTTCAGCGCCACACATTGGTTTGTTAAGAGCAGCTGCATGTTAAAAATTTACGTGAAAAAATAGTGAGAAGTATGACATGTTGTTACTTGAAGAGGAGGGGCCTTTTTATTAAATTATTTTAATTTGGCATTAAAACTCCGCATCTCCAAAACAGCTTCGATGAAGGTCATGTCTTTTAGTCAAAGAACACACACACACACACACACACACACACACACACACACACAAACATATATGCACACACAATATTCAACCTGCTCCATAGTTTCTTGTTACAGCATGCAGGAAAGCCCTGAAGGAAGGTGTATCTGCACTGGCCTGACAAGCTGGGTTGGAAAAAGCCGTAACAGAGCTGGCAGTCACGTTTGTATCACGTTATGCCATTGGGCCGAGGTTCAGGTGTCTGAGAAATCCTCGCATATCCTTTAAATGGCATCATCTGTTGCTCATACCCTTAAGTGTAATAAAAATGAATATCGTCTAACTGCTTCTGTGTCAGTGTAAGGGTTATTTTTCCCTCTTCCTTCCCCTACTGAAAAGTTTTGTTTGGCATCAGTCATTCTAGGCAAGCCTTTCGTGTTTGTCCTGGAATATTGTTTGTTTTTTTAAAAAGACGTGTTTCACTGGAACGCAGTGAAGAGACCGAGCCGAACTGCACTCTGAGAGCTACAATAAGCAATGTCCGAATTGTAAGCGTTCCATTTTTGTAACAATCCACAGGTTTAACAGCAAATACCTCGAACAGAACAGTCTATGGTTTTTAGGGAATACAATCTGCATTCATTTGACAGATAATAAACCCCCCTCCAAGTGTCTGGCAGGAGATCACAAGCGGAATGTTCCATGAAACGTCAATCAAAGTGCTACTTGGACGTTCATGAAATGTCTACGTTTTTGAGGTGCCAATCGCGGGGGACACCTCTGTGTCCCAAAAATGCTCTGAAATGATAAGCCACAATAATTGCCACAAACCCTCGCTGTTACTTGTTTAAACATTCTGTACAAGTGAAATTGGACTCAGTCAAAGGAGGCGTAGTTCAGCCCTGCTGGCTACTGCAGTGGCTGTTTTCTGTTGCTTTGAAGCAGTCAGTTCTGGTATACAGTTGAAAATTAGTTTTTAATCACCATTTAAAGCCTGTGGGGTTTATTACGTAGTCTACTGAAGACAGACTACACGCACACAAACACAAAGTAATGTAAAGTTAATAGTTTATTTCACCAGGACCACAGATCTCACTGGAAATTTGTATTAAAAAGGACATACAAAGAAGCAAGTATTGCCTAAGATACATTTTGTTGGAAAAAAAAAAAAAACATGCTAATGATTGTTCAGTCGGGACTGTGAGATAGACACAATGTAACCTGTAAGGAGAATATGGTACATGTATGAGCTAAGAGATAAAAGCTTTTCAAAGACGGTCACTCTAGAAAAATCACAGATGATTTAATGTCTCTTTCTGATAGGTTAACTGGACGCTAGGCCACTGTTCAGCAAAACAGGACACATCTCTAAAAGCTACTGCGCTGTCCTTCACCGGCTCATTAAATTATACAAACTGAAAAAATAACATCTACATAAGTTAAAATAATTCGACTGCTCGGCGCGGAAATGTGGCCGACTCTCTTTAAACAATATGTACAAGAATGTTTACACTGATGTGTGACGGAGTAAAAAATAAAAACAAGAAGCTACAATTTTCTAGCAAAATATCTGTAAATTTAGAAAAGCGTTTTTTTTTTTTTTTAAAGTTGTGTAATGAACAACAACAGGTATTAAAAAACTGACTTTTTGCATCAAGTGGGTCATGTGACCAAAAGTGACTATGAGCATATTCAAAGTATAAATAACAGGTTTAAAGAGCCAAAAACAGACTTGACATCCAGTTTTCATTGTCATCTCCCAGTAGGACCTACATGCTGCTGCCATAGCCCAGACTTTGGTGAATGCAATTCCGTTACGGTTTAACCCCCCCCACCAAAAAAAACAACAACACTAACCGCCCTCTCCAGTTTCCATAAAAGTAGACTTTCATGTCTTGGTCTGCCTACAGAGATAACACTGCTGAAAGAGATGCTAACTGTCCAGCTAGGTTAGGACTGTGATCACGCTAGCTTTGCCTAACTCTAGGCATTGCTTGGCCTCATCTCCCACTTCCTGTAGTGGTACTTAGAAGCCGTGAATTTGTGCTTAAAAATAGTGGCTCACAACAGAACACGCTATGCTCACAGCAGAGTACGTATTACACAGCTGACATCTTTGTCTAAAAAAAAAAAAAAAAAAAAAAGAAATGATTTGCAGCCGAAGCACGTTATAAATTGGAAAGAAGTTAGGCAGTCGGACTGGAATGTAGTGGAATACTAGCGAGGTGAGTCGTAAACAGATACAGTGGAAGACCTTCCACCATCTTCTCAGGTTTCAAGCCACGTGCGAGAAACCAAAGGCCCAGGTCAGATCCCGCTGCTCGGAGTAAACAAAACGATCAGAATCGAGTTTAGGCACTTGACTTGTGTAAAGTTCTGAAAAAGCTGCCATCCCAGGCTTCTGTGTTTTCCATCCTCCAGGTGAAAAGCGAGAGTGCTTGGATGTCTTCGGTGAAAGACTGCCACCCCCCCCCCCGCCCATCATGTGCCCATTTCAGCAAAGTTGGCTGGCCTCAGGTTCTGATCATCAAAGCGTCTCCGTACGCCCCTCTTCACCGCATCGGCACGTCTGTAAGGCTGATTTCGAAGATCTGAGGGAGGAT